>QAPG01000355.1:0-24348 GCA_004366825.1 Colletotrichum spinosum
TATTATTATTATTATATTATATAATATATAGTACTATATAAGGCTCTAGATTTATAGTATAGTAATTACTTACTAACTATTATATATTTAGCTATAGCTAGCACTAGGTATCTAGTATTTATTACTAGTAGGGTATAGAGGGCATACTACTATATATATAGTAATACGTATAGTTACCGTATGCCCTACGGCATAGCGCAACCGATATTACTAAATATATTATATAAAGAAGCCTTAAACCTTAGCTACTTTAGGATTCTTTCTAGAATATTTTCCTAGTAATTAAGTATTAAGCCTTTAGTAGTATTGTAGCTAATAGTCTTTTTAATACTAGCAGCTTTTTCTCTAATACTACTAAAAGCTTCTTTCTAAAACTATAATATTTCTTAGAGATATTTAACTACTAAAACTATAGCTCTAAATATTTAATTATTAAACTTCTAGTATTATAAATACTACTATAATCTAGCTTTGAAGTAATAGAAGGAAGTAAAGATATAAGGTTTGAAAGTTTCTATCGGGATTCCTAAAGCTTTTTAAATTACTTACTATTTAGCATAGAATTTTGATAGAGATATATAGCTTTTATATTGATATATATAAAGTACATTATATCAATATAGTTCTTATCAAATAGTATTAGTTGATGAATAGTAAGTAAATACTATAAAGCTTGCCTATATAGAATTAGGTATAATATAATAGTAATTATACTACTAAGTCTATAGGTTATAGGATAACTTTAAAATAGCTTACTAAATCATATATAGCTTAAAAACCCCTAGCTATAGTGTATAGCTATCTTAAATTACTATTTACTAATCTTTGATTTTATATAAAATAATATCTTTATAAAAGAACCTATAGGGATAATTAGGAGATTCTGAATAATTTCTATAACTAGAAGCTATTTTGGGAATTAATTGTATAGATCTCGCTATAGGTTTAATACTAGATAGCTATATTATCATTATCTCGATTGAAAATAACTGCTATTTGGAAGAACATACCAGTATTATTATAGTAATATTGTTTTATTTAGTCGCTATTATATTACTTGATTTATTAATAGCTATAAGAGCCAATCTTAAAATATTTATATAGCTATATACTCACTAATAGTTTCAGAAGATGTAGTTATAGATACGAAGCATTTAGCGACTATTTATTATAATAAAGCTATTACTTAATTATAGCGTTATTTCCTTAGGAAGTAGAATTTAAAGAATTATTAAGGTTTATAGCTAAAAGTCTAATACGAAAAAGAGTGAATAGTAAAAGATAAATCTGTATAGATTATAAAACTTTAAATCAATAAGCTAATTATTAGTAGCTATAAGAAGGCTTTCATTCTATAGTAGCCTTAGGCTATTATATTATATAATCTATAATCTATATAATAATCTAATTCTAGCTATCCTAGCATTCTATATAAACTATTTAGTATATCCTTATAACTATATGATCCAAATAAAGCTTAAAGTATAAGAACTAATATTAATAATGAAAGTATAATAGAAGAATATCTTATATTATAATATTTCTATTTATTCTTCTTATAGAAAGTACTTTGATTAATTTTCCTAATAAGATAGAATAGACGTTCTATATAAAGAAAACCACAAAACTAAATGACTGAAATAAAATATATAATTACTCAACTAAAAATATTAAAAGCCTGTATGGTAACTTCCTCACTATTGTAAACAAATACCTAAAACCAGTAGTAATAATAGTGATATAAAATAATATTACAGACTACACAATATAGTAAATGAAACCAATAAACAAAAAACAGTTAGCAAAATAACACAAAGAAATATTCAAATAGTAAACATATAATCAGTAAAGAATTAAAAAACAACGAGATTTATATAGGAAAAACTGATAATACTTACTGAACATATAGCGAAATGTCATAAAAAGCGATAATAAAATTCCAAAACTTATTCCTACTAGACAAATACTATAAATTTTGAAAGTGTTAATATATTACTAGGATAATATTGAATATATTTATAAATAATTAAAAGAACAAAGAAGAACCTGATAACAATAGTAGTAAAAATCAATTTCATTACTTAGACTATTAAAGCTTACTTGAATAGATAATACTATTATAGTAGAATAACTATTAGTATTAAAGGAAATAATATTTATAATAAATAATTGATAATATTATATAAGTTTCATAATAACTATTAGAAAGTATATAACTATAGCTTTTAAGACTAAAAGTCTTAAAACGGGATATTCATAGAAATATACTAAAAAAGCTATTTAGCATACTTAATAGTTAGCTAGTTATAACTATTAAGATACTAGAAAGAGTTTTGAGCCAAAAGATTACAACTTAAATCTTTTAAATAATAATTTATATAGTAATATAGGCCTTACTCATATATCTAACGCTTTCTTAATCGAAACCTTTACCTATACTTTTATAAATCTCTAATATTATTATTAGTTTAGAAATTAAAATCATCGTATTTAATAAATTAAGTAAAACAATTATAGATATGATTATTATATATGTTAATCTTAGCTTTGTAGCTAATAATGTAGTTTTAATGAAGTAAACTACTATAGTATTACTAAGCTACTGAATTAATTTAAATTACGCTTTAAAATTCTTCTAAAATACTTACAAAGCTTCTAAGTAATATATTTCTATTTTTTATAGAAAGCTATATAATAGGATAGAAAAGTTTAGATTCTAGAAATATGATTTATCAAAAAGTTAGAATAATTAACTTTTCAAATACTTTCAAAGACGTTAATATTGATATAATAGATAAGTTTTATGAGTAATATGATACTTAGTTTTAATATTAATATTTTAGTAAAGTTAGGAGTATTTAAAGATAATTCTCAAGTTTTAAATATAATATAATTTATTTGTTAAGATTGAAAGCTCTATAAAGTATTCTAATGTTAATATTTTCAGCTAGGCTTGTATAAAAGAGAAGAATAGGGGAAAGTATTTCTAAGAAACTATATAAGTTTTTGAAAAGTAGGAAACTCAGAATATTATAGTTCTTAAAACTCTAAAGATCCAGTAACACTTTTTCAAAGAATTGTTATACTTACTGACTATACTCTAATAACTAATTATATTAAGTATTTAATTGACTTATTAGTAGTACTATAAGAAATAGCTTATTTTAAATTAGAGTAAGAATATATAATTGATCTTTTAATAATAGTATCTATAGGAGATTAGTATATAATTAAAGAGGTCCTAGTAGAATCTTAAAGTAAAGAATAATCTAAAGTACTTAGCTAATTAATCTTATAATTCTTTATTTTATATAGACTTCAAATATTAGTTTCTATAATTACTTCTTCTACTATAATAAGCTTTACTAATTGACAGTATAATAGTAATAGAAAACTTAACTATTAATTCATATTAGTTTATCTAGAAAGTAATATATATTATATATAGTTTTACTTTATAAGTATTAATTACTATTCTAGTTACTTATTATTATAATTTATATATTATATATTAAATAGTATTTCATAAAGCTCTAAGTCTAAAGTATAGTAATTACTTACTAATTACTTTATATTTAGCTATAGTTAATACTAAGTACCCAATACTTATTACTAGTAAGGTATAGAAATTATATCACTATATCTATAGTAATATATATAGTTATAATATTCTTTATAGTATAATATAATTGATATATATTTAATATTGAATAGAATTATAATATGTGGGAACTAGAAAGTAGTTACTATATTATATATCCTAAGTTTTGTAAAGTATAATATATTATAGAATATTATAGACCTAAGCCTTAAAGCTTATATAAGATATAGCTATTAAGACAATATATAACTATTATTCCTATAGTTTAGTAAAGAGTTTTTACCTTAGGTGTAAACTCCTTAAGTTTATTATAATATTTTTAAGATACTAGTAAAGTATTTCTTTTAGCTAGCTTCTAATATTAATAAACTTCCTACTTAGGTTTAACTTAGTAGTAAATAGTAAATTATATAAAGGAAATAGAAGAAAGCAAAAGATAATAGTAGATATTAATACTATAGAGCTCCTAGTAGGAGTTCTAATAGATTGATAGTAAACTAATTTAATAGAAAATAAAAGTTAATCCCCCTAAAAAGCTTTTATATAATTTGAATAAGATTATAAAGTAGTTCTTTAAGTAATATAAGTATTTTATATAAAGAGGAAACTACTCTCTATTAATGTTTTTTTAATAATAATATTTCTCATATTTCTATATAGAAGATAACTATATAGTATAATTTAGAAGTTAATTAGACTTTTATTAGAAGACTAGAGGATTTCTAGTAATTCTTATAAATTAGTTTATTACTTAAGATTGGGATATAAATTAGTAATGTTTCTATAACATGTGAGTTTTAGTATAATTAGGATATTAATATTTCTTTTAGTATTTTACTAAGTATTATGAGAACCACTATTATAATACTTAGGTTTTTAACAAGATTTGCTATTTTTATTAGGAGTTTAAATAGGTATTTGTTAAGTTCTTTATTAAATTTAAATTAACTATAGGATAGATAGGGGAATATTCCTAAGTAGGAGATATCTAGTTAAACTATCTTTCATTAGCTTTTTTTATTAAATTCAAATAGCCACTATTAGCTCTAATAGTAACTAGATAGACTACTATACTATCGTTTAATACTATTATATAGCTATATTAAACCTTGAGATCCTTAATATAAAGTTATAGAATTATAGTAAGCTATAGCTTTTATTTTAACTAAACCTAATAGTCAATTAGAATAAGGATATATAGATAATAAATATAGGAATAATTTAAACTATTCTAATACTAGTATAGTACTATTATAATATTATTCTTCTTTATTATAGGAGGTTAAATAGATAGGTAACTATAATTAATAGGTTTTAATTAATCCTTACTATAAGTATATATAAAGTTTAATAGATAGACTTTATAATTATTTAGATATATATATAAGTTAATACTTATGTATATTATAATATTAAAGATTATTTTAATACTAAATGTAAGTTATATCTTACCTATCTACTAGTAATTTCTAATATTAATATTTAAATCTTATAGTTAAATAAAAGGATTATAGATAATAAGGAACAAACCTAGCTCTTTAGAACAGATTTCTTAAGGGGTAAATTAATATAACTATTAGTAATAATACTATAGTAATAGATAGAATTAGAGAGATATAGAGATAGATAGATAAATTATTCTTTATAGTTTTTATATTAATAGGTAATAGGTTTTTTATATCCATTTAAATCAATAGTAATTATCATTATTATAGAATAATTAGGAAAGAGTTTATAAGATAGTAGAATTCTATTCTAATTATATTATTATAATTATACTAATTAGATATTACTTTTAGTATTAATCAGAGAACCTATATTACTAAGATAGCTAGAAAATATATTAATCTAAATAATTAGATATCTGAAGTTCTATTCTATATAATTTTAAAAATAATATACCAAGTTAATTTTAGGAAGTTGTAATTATAATATAAAAAGACTGTTTCAAATTCTATAAGGAATAAATTGAAGATAGATATAATCAGTAGTTTCATTATTTAAATTATTAGTAATATGTTTAAAGAGATATAGATAGATAGATTTATAGCCTTTATTAAATTATTAGTTATAACATATTCTAATTGAGAAAAGGAAATATATAAGTAATTAGTAATTAACTTAAAATGAATTGATATAATTCTAATAATTATATTACTAATTATATTAGAATAACTAATAGCTATATTACTAGTTACTTATACTTCTTCTATAGATTCATTTAATAAAGATAAGATTTCTAGCTTCCTACCCTATTAGAGGTTTCTTATATATTATATTCATCTAAAGAAGAATTTAAATAGGACTAAGCTAGATTTATTATAAACGTTATTTTAAAATATTCTTTAAGAAATATCCTTTAAGATCTAATATTAAATTATAGATGTAATAAATGAAAATGAAGTTTAAATTAGTTTATTCATAACTAAGATGTCTATCTTCTTTATTAAAAAGCCTAGGGGCAAATAGTAATTCCATATAAATTATTAAGCTTTTAATACTATTAGTACCTCTAATTATTACTTTTTATTATTAATCAAAAAGATATTATACTTATTATTTAAAGTAATATAATTTAGAAAAGTAAATATTTATATAATTCTCTATAAGATTTCGACTATAGAGGGGGATAAGTATAAAACCTTTTTAGATATAGTTTAATTTATTCAAATAGTTTATTATTATTTCTAAGCTAATAAGTATATTCATAATATTCTAATATTATGTTAATAGTATATTTTGAAGTACTATCAATAACTTCATTATAGCTTACTGAGATAATATACTTATTTATAGTTATAAGTTAAGAAGTAATTATAAGGATATGCTTAAATAAATTCGAAATAGTTATAAGAAGTTAGTTTAAATTTAGACTTAGAGAAATATAAATATTTAGTAAAATAAATTAAATATTTCGGTTTTATTATCAAAGTTGGGAAACGTATTTATTGTGATCCTAAAAGAATTAAACTTATATAGGAATAAGAAGGTTTAAAAAATATCTATAGTATTTAGAGTTTCCTTAATTTTGCGAATTTCTATTGTAACTTAGTTAACTATTTCTCTAGTTTAATAGAGGTTTTTATATAATTAATATAAGAGAGATTACTATTTTATTAGAATATTATATATTGATAGGTACTTTAAATATTTAAGTTTATATCTATTTCAGAACTAGTCATAGTTTAATAAAATTTAAAGTAATATATTAGAATAGAAGTAGATTACTTAGGAGTAGTATTATATAACTACTTTTAATAAGAAAATAGAAATAGTATACTATAGCTAGTTATTTATTATTCAATTAGACTTACTTTAATTTGATAGAACTATACCATTTATAATAAAGAGTAATTAATAGTCATATTATATTAAAAAATATAGTTAGTAAAATTATAAAGTATAATAAAGCTACTTACTATTTTATTTAATTATAAAGTTTTAGAATATTTGAAAAGTCTTAGACTTACCTTAGAGTAATAGATTAAATAAGTAGAAGTTTTATTAAAGTTTAGGTTTATTTTAAAATACTATTTAAATTACTTTATAAAGCATTTTAATATTTTCTCTTAATAGAACTAAGATAATATAATAAAACTAAAGTTTCTAATATAAGGTTTTTGATTTTTCCAAGTTGATTTTAAAGATAAAAGTAAGTTTTCTATAATATCTTTAGTTTATAATATATGAATAGAAAGAGATCAAGAAGAAGTTATATAAATAGAAAGTATTTACTAATATACTATGAGTAAATATTAGATAGGTATATTATATTTTAAAATATTATATTATTAGTCTTATAGAACTAGATAATTATAGTAGTATCAATACATAGAATTTACCTAGAAATTGTTTATTAGATAATAAGGATATTTTTAGTAGAAGTTTTAATATAGATGGAAATAGCTAATTATATAGTAAGGAAGAATAGTATTTTACTATCTTAAAACTAAATTTCTCATCCTAAGTATAAGCTACTAGTAACTATAGTTTTCTTAATAATTTATAACTTCTTAGTCTTAAGCTACCCTAATATTAACTTAATATTTATGGTATTTTTATAGAACTAGTATTAGAATAGTAAATTAGGAAATATTAAAGATTTTACTTCAATATTTAATATCTATTAGTGTTCATATAAAAGTTATAAATATTATAAAACTTTATTATAACTTTTATTAATTTCTAATAGGTTTTAATCATAGATTTCTATTGATTTTATAATAGAGCTACTATTTACTAGAAAGGGGGATTCTGGATTTTCAATTATAATTATAGACTAAATATTTAAATATATTTAGTTAGAAGTTATAATATTTATAATTACTAAAGTTTATATAAAGAAGTTTTAGGATAGTAAGTAGTAATTCTATAGTTTCCCTATATTGATTACTACTAATTATAATTTAGATTGAATTGGCGTTTTTTAAATAATATTATATGAGTTAATAAAAATATAGTAATTACTATTAATGTTATTCTACCTTTAGATAAATAGTAAGATAGAGAGGGTAATATTTAAGATTTAAGTATTTTTATAAGTATATATTACTTTCTTATAGTTAGGCTAACTAGCCTATTTTATTATATAGTAAATAATACTAAATAATAAGGATTGTGTAATTATTAAGATTAATTTAAATAGGGTTTTGAATAGGTTTAATATTATACTTATTCTATATTCTTAAATAGTAGAATAGATTACTTATTCTAATTTAAAGTATATTTTACTATTCTTATTTTACCTTAAAGATAATACTGCTATTATTTAAATAGTAAAAGTATATATATAGTAATATAATAAAATAAATACTAATAGAATATAATAAACAGTTAAGAAATTCTAGGTTAGAGATAAAATATAGTTATTATAATACTATATGAAGATAAATTAGCCAAGTAAGAAATTCAATTAAATAGTTTTCAAGTATTAAGTAATCAATATGCTAAGTCTATTAAATATTATATTAGATGTTTTATAGATATCTATTCAATACTCTATGTTAATCTTATTAAGTAGGTAGAAGATAGTTTATTATTAGCCTAATAATATATGGATATATATTTTGATTTTATCCTAGTCTTTACTAGGGATGATAGTAGGGTCTAAAAGGAATATAAAGTTTAAGAGGTATTAGCAGTAAAGAATATTTTAAAGTAAAAATATAATTATAATATAGTAATTAAATAGAAGAATTATAATATCTTAATATAGAAGCCTTTAGAAAGCTTTATTAATAGTAAAGCTATTTTACAATTTAAATTATAATATAAGGATATTACACAGAATAATAGATTAATACTAATTTATTAATAAAGAAAGGTTGTATAAATTATAAACCAAGTAATATAATAGCCCCTACAGAATATATATAAACTACTATAAGATTTAGTTTTTAAATATTAAATAAATAAATTAAGTAAAAAGATTAGTATTATCTTATTCCTTTTTATATTCTTAGTATTCCTCTTCTCTTTTATAATTATTCTACTTTTCTTTTTCTTTATTATTAGAAATAATAATAAGTAGTATTAGTTTAGAAGTAAGATATTATTAATACTAGTAGAAGTTAGTAACATTATAGTAGTAATAGATAGGTAAGTTAGTATTAATGGGGCTAAGGATATAGTTATAGTATTAATAAGGTATAATATAATTATTAGAATATATTATAATACTTTATTATAAACATTTTAGTATAATAAAAGTAGAAGAAAGGAAGGGGAGGAATTTATTATTATCTATATAATACTATTAAAATTAGTAAGGATCTATTTAAGGTTGAAAATAAGGGTTAGTATAAGAATACTTTTAACATATGAAGAAAGAGTAGTAGGTATAATAGTGATATAAATTAGGGGTACTTATTAAGTATAATAGAAGTAGTTATTATAATACTAAACTATAGTAGAAAGCTCTAGTAAAAAGATAGAAATATAATAGCTTTTATCAATATTTATCTTATTAGTGATAAGGATTATAAAAGTAATAATACATTTACTAGAAAAAATCAGGTAACTAATTTAGTAGCTAGCAGCATATAACTTAGGATTAATAATAAGGAAGTAGGAACCCTACTTATACTTATTCTTTAACTTCAGATATTTATAATAAGATTAACTATAACTTAATATATGAAACTTAAAGGGGTTATTTTGATTATATTTAGAATAATAGTTAAAATAGAGAGAAGTAATTATATTAGGGGGCTACTTCTCTTTATTACTAGAATTACTTTTCATAATATAATTGTTATAAATATAAGTAGTAGGTTTAGAAAGGGTATAGTAGTAAGAAGAGTTATTATTAAGAGGCTTAGAATTAGTAGTAATGGTAGTAGATATAGTAATAGAAAGAATATAAAAAAGGGAAGTATAAGTAGAAAAGTAGTAGATTAGTAGTATTATAATAAACATAAAATAGGAAGTTATATAATTCTAAAGAAAGAAGGGTACGATTATATAAAGAAGGAAGAAAGGGTTTTTTTATAGATTAATAGAAGGAAAAATATAATATAGAATTACTTAAAGTAAATATAGTATAAACCTTCCTATTAGTAGAACTATTTAATATTAGTAATATTTAAATCTTCTTATTAGTAGGATTATTTGATATTAATAGTATTTAGGGAAGTATTTTAGATAGATCTTTCTAATTAATTAGGTTAATTTAAGTAATTAGAAGTTGCTAATAGGTTGTTGAAGTTATTAATACTAATTATTACTATGATAATAGAATAGAGGGGTAGTAGAAAGTATATTATAAACCTAAGTTTTAGAGTTTATATAAAATATAACTATTAGGATTTTATATAACTATTACCCCTATAGTTTAATAATGAGTTTTTACCTTAAGTATAAACTCTTTAAGTTTATTATAATACTATTAAAGTATTACTAAAGTACTTCTTGTGGCTAGGTTTTAATATAGAATAATATAATAATAATAATAAATAACCAGTATATTATTCTATAATTATATACTTTAATAATATATATTGATTATTATTCTTAAGATAGATTAATACTAGTATTTATTGTTAGAACTCAAATTACTATATATCTATTCTCAAAATTTCATAGCTTTTTTCTAGAAGCTTCTAGAGTAGGGTTTCTCTAGGAAATCCCCGGATTTCCCATGGAATGCCTCGGGATCCCTCTATCAAAGCTTCTTCCCCATATCAATCAAATAACTGCTGCGACAACGTAGCCTAGCGCTCCCATATTCTGGTTTTAGCGGCAAGTCGTGCGACCTTCCTGTATATTGGAGACCTAATTGCTAAGCAGCCACGTGATGTCCTTGCTGAACGCCCCACACTTGTCACGTAAAAACGTCGGCCAGTCTTATGCGTCTTAGCCACACCCAAGTACACGGTATGTGGCTTAGCCACAAGTCCATGTCCAATTGACCGCTAGGGCTGCCGAGCTACGGCGCACACTTCTGCTAATTTACTTGTCAAACTTCATCCGCACATTCTTCAACCTGTCACCAATCCCTTAGCACCAGACCTCGACTCGAGCTGCCAAAATGCGTACGTCCCTCCCCAAATCTCTCCCTTCGCCATAGACGCGATCAAAGACGAAGCAGCTGATTCGGTCTTCTCGCAGCTCCCAAGTTAGATCCCAATGAGGTGAAGGTCATGTAGGTTTGGCCCCATTTCAACTCCCAGTCGATCTCGTTCGACGACGCGACCCTCTATGTCAAATACAAAGACGAAGCCGAGAAAAGAACGAGGTTGAGTTGGCGATGGAAGTTCGAGTAGCACATTTTGTTCATTACACGACCTTGCTGACCGACGTCCTTGTAGCCATCTCCGTGCCACCGGAGGTGAAGTTGGCGCTTCCTCGGCCCTGGCTCCCAAGATTGGTCCCCTCGGTCTGTCTCCCAAGAAGGTTGGTGAAGACATCGCGAAGGCTACAGGCGACTGGGTATGTCATGAAGCTCACGCTCCCCCGCGCGCTTGCTTCCGTGGGGATGTCGCTTATCAAGAGTTTCACAGAAAGGTCTCCGCGTGACTGTCAAGCTCACGATTCAAAACCGCCAAGCCGCCGTCTCGGTTGTCCCCACCGCGTCCTCCCTCATCATTCGCGCGCTCAAGGAGCCCCCTCGCGACCGTAAGAAGGAGAAGAACATCAAGCATAACAAGTCTGTTGCGCTTGACGAGATTATCGAAATTGCACGTACCATGCGCTTCAAGTCATTCTCTAAGACTCTGGCTGGTACCGTTAAGGAGATTTTGGGCACAGCATACAGCGTCGGCTGCCAGGTTGACGGGAAGCCCCCTCAGGCGATCATCGAAGCTATTGACGCTGGTGAAATTGACAGTACGTGCAACTACCGCCAGAGCCTCACGCAGCCGCAGGGCACTGACATTTCCCCAGTTCCCGAAGAGTAAATGAAGTCAAAGCTTGATGGTACCTCGCATGACTTCTGGAGTTTAGGAATGGTTCTGCACATAGGGGATGCCGTAAACTGCGGCAACCCTGGCAATCAAGAAATTCGCCAAATGATCTCAATGAACAGCTTAACAGAATTTTCTCGCCTACGCTTTCGTCGTGATCTCACAGGTTTCGCTGGCTCACCTCCTCGCCCTCATAGGCCTACGGCAAAGCTTTTTTGACTGCTCTCCGAGATTTGCCTCTAGTCGTGGCCTGTTTTAATCCTCTCATTCAGGAAGATCGTGTTGTGCTCCGGAAACAAACTTACCACTCGTTCTCTACGATGGAAATTTTGGCTGACAGACCGGTTTGATCCTGGGGATGGAGCGTGCCTGCCGAACTTGGTGGGTAACGGCCATCCACCGAAGGACCTGGTTACCCACGCCACTGTGATCATGGCCAGCGCCGCCCTTGATCGTCTGAGATGTGTGTCCGTTCAGGTCGTGAATGTTACTTGAGTCACGAAAAGCCGGACGTCGTCACCTCCCTCGCTCCTTAGATGCCGCTCTCGATGACGTGGCAAGTGTCCTATCGTACCAATCTTCGTAAACCCTCAGCTGTTGTAATGTACCATTTTAAGGTTGGGGTTCCCCTACCAGGCCCGGGCAGATGGTAGAATATGTGACCACGTACCCCAGGTTATGTTCATTGTCGAAGCTCAGCCTCACAATTCTGGGCGATAGTCGTGTCCCCGAATAGCAATCTTACGTCTTCAGTCGGGGCACATCAGCTACGGAGTACTTGCAGTAATGTCGATTCGGACAACAAAGTCGACTGACCAGAAAAAACGAACACGACTAGAAGCAGGAAACCTCCAACACTGCTTGCTCGAGCTTAGGTAGTTACCTTAAGAAGAATCACCTGGCCCTCTGCCAATATGATGCAGTCGCGCTAGCCAGCGGCTCAGCAGCTCCGCGTGCTGCTTTCTGGGAACCATAGTGCCAAATGGTGGACTGAGATTCCCTAAGCCGTTCGCGAGGTTTGCACAAAAAAGCGCACACCTTACATACAAGGACGATCGATTTTGGTGGCGATGCTCGCGGCGCTGTCGTTATAGTGTGCGCTTTTTTGTGCAAACCGCGTGCCGTTGCACGAAAAGTGAGTGGGATTCACGTTTTTGCGCTAGCGCCCACCTCACCTGCTTACCTACCCTCCATTACTCCTTGCCACACTGTTTTGCATTACTCTTAACTAATTAGCCCGCCTTCAACCACGTCCTCTCGCATCTCGCCTCGACTCATCCGCGTCTGCTGCCGACCTTGGAATCGACTTCGTCGCCGTCGCTTTCGCCATTTTATCCATATTCGGCATCGACAAACGCCTTCAGCCCAGATACCGTAATCTTCGCCACCACCCAGGTGCCCTGGCTGAAGTGTCGTTCCTGTTAGCCGCCCTTCATTGACTCGCCGCCCGAGTCCGCCCTATCCAGCGCCGCCGTGACGCCGGTGTGCGGACTGTGACTAAACTTGGAGCAACAACCAGCTCGACTCGTTTCTCTATATCGTCTAGAAATTTCTCGGCGTCGTCTTCTTTGACCCAGGCCGGAGTCCCTGGCGGCCCTGGTGCCTGGCATTGGCACGCCACATTCCACTGCCATTGCCTCGACCTTAGGCAACCCAGCCCAGATGCGATGCCTGTAAGCGGGCACGTCAGCCATGCGTTATTCAGTAGGCAATGACAACACTTTCTCGAGTTCTGGCATTGAGTGGCTCTTTTGCATAGCCTCTGCCTCATGATATCCTGTTTCATTGATTGTTGAGGGTGCATTTCCTGTTCCCATCCAGATATCCCATGTTACCCCTAGTCCAAATGCACCACATGGTGCAACAGCGGCCACACCTCGATACAATTTCCCACATTCTGCAGCGACAGCAGCAACAACATAATCATCGTCAGCATCATCATCAGCCGCAGCAGCCGCAGCAGCAGTATCACTACAAGCAGCAGCGGAAGCAGGAGCGGGAGCACGAGGAGGAGGAGGAGGAGGAGGAGGAGGAGGAGGAGGAGCAGCAGCAGCAGCATTATTATCACCATGATGCCGCTCAGCTCCAATATCTATATCAACAGAACAACCAATCCTTCCAATTTCCGCATACTTACACCTTCGACCACCAGTTTCCTTCGGTAGCGGCACATTCGGACGGCTCTCACCTCGACAGCGGCAAGACTACCAGATCCTTCCCCATTCGTACCTCCTCCGAACCTACGCAGCCTCGTCTTCTGGGCCGTCGAACTATGCCGAATTCCGCGAGGCCACCCCAGATCTTTGATCAAGCCGAATGCCAGCTCCGGCGCAAGACTCCAAACGGTATACTCCATGCTGGGTATGATGGATCTGCAGCTCACCTTGCCTCAGGGCGTCCGCCGTTGAAGCAAATGATGCTTCATGCAGCGCCGGGGCACCTTGCAGCGAATCGTATCCATCCGGTTACCGACCAAAGCCGCCAATACAATAGAATCGCTCCTCCCACGCAAACATGCAGCCCTGTTCAGGTCGGGTACCATCGACCTGTTGATATTCTGAACGGCGCCTCTCCGACATATCAGCCTTGGACTCCAGGTCATGAAATCCCACATCAACCCTTGGTCGGCAACCCACATTCTGGGTATCAATCCATTAGCCCCATCGAGTTCGGGTTGAACGCTACTGACGAGCCCCTGCTTTCACTATTGGGATCCGTTGATCAGGCAACCCGACGCTCGTCAACTCTTGGGATGGGTTGCCTGAATACTGAATCATTTCTCGCTGGCCATTCTTCTGCGGTGTCAAACCAAGGAATCGCCCAGTCAGCAAACCCCTGGCACTCTGTGCAACGACAACAGCAACGACAACAACAACAACAACAACCAACTTACGTCGACCCGCCGTCCGTCCACGTGCCATCACCATTTTTGTATGATCATCGACTAGCTCACGTCCCCAGCCAGCTTTCCCCCCCGTCAGCTCACTTCACACCGCCAGAAGCATTTATTCGCCATTCCTATGGCGCAAGCTTTCAGCCTGCACAGTTTGACTTAGAGGCCTTGAATTTCGAGCCAAGTCAGAACGACACGGTTGCTAATGCGCCGCCAGCCTGTGGTTTCAGAGAGAATATACTCGCTCAGGCACATCGGAGCTACGTCGACTTGCTCGCATTCCTTCATCTTACACGAAAGACTCGGCAATCAAAACCGGGCTCAGCGTTAAGCACCACCTCTAGAATGGTTGTCTATCCGAAGCCGCCCAGACAACCGGCTGTTCCGGCATCGTCGTCATCATACTCACTCGCAGGCAGTGCGTTAAATACCCGATCCAAGGCAGGTGCGGATTTGTTCACCTTTGGACCCACGGAGATTCATGGAAACCAACCTGTTCATTCAACCTACTGGCCCGTGGGCTTGGTAGACTTGAAAGAGAGTGTTTCGCCACCTAGCTGCTCATCTTTACCAGGTCACTTGGTGCTGGGCTCACCTCTCGGAAACGCCAAAAGGTCACTGGACGTGCTGAGCCAACTATGCGAACGAAGTGGCTGGAAATGGGTCGACGGAATCCTTATTGGGGGATGTCTTCACTATGGCCTTGAGCGGTTTGAAGAAGCACTAGAATGGTTTAATCGTATCATTTTCTTAGATGCAAGGTACGTGCACCTCCACAGTGCTGGGATGTAGCCTTGAGTCTACGGGCGATGGCGTGGAACCTGGACGTTGACGTTTTGGTTACAGTCACGTCGAAGCACTGTCGAATCTTGCGGCAACACTTTACTGTCTCAACCGACAAGGTGAAGCCGAAGAATTCTGGCTCAAAGCCATCAAAACTCGACCGCAATACTTGGAAGCCGTTGAACACTTAGTTGGACTCCTGTACAAGAAGAAGAGTCACGATGCTGTTGAAGTCATATCGTTCGTGCAGAATGCGCTGAAAAATCCGCGGAACCAGCCAAGGTCTGCCACAGCGCATGGTCAACACACAAGGGGTGTTGTTCAAAGCGTTGTCGAGGATTACAGCAATGCGCTCGGTTTTGGCTCGAGCGGGTATACTATTCCGGGCAGCGAAAATGGCCGAATTCTTGCCCTCGTCCATGCCAAAGGAACCATGCTCTACAGCCTCAGAGACATTGCTGGAGCATCTGAATCATTTGAAGAGGCAGTTCTCATCAGTACCGGTAGACAGACAACTTGTGTTCGGTCGCTCGTTCAGCAGATTCAACATGTGCTCTCTGGGGCAACGAATGTCTCCAGGTCAAGCGGCCCACTACTGCTACCACCTGAAAAGGCTCGATGTACCGCCAAAATGGTCTTCGCGGGGAACGGTGAGCTCCCTGGGTTGCAATTTGTTCCAGATGGTGGCCCGAAACGAGCTGCTGTGCAGACAACGAGCAACTCTCTCCTGTCACTCGCGAAGATCTTCCAGGATTCCATGTCCTCCGGCTCTCCTTCCGCGGGACTCGTGGAAAAACCAACTGGAGTGGGAGACATCTTGGCTTTGTACTACCTTTCCTTATCTCTGCAGGAGAGCCCCTCCACGGCTAATAATGTTGGTATTCTTCTCGCCAGCGTTCAACAACCCGCGGCTGCTGTATCAACAGGAACTTGGACATCGCAACCCACCATCCCCGGCATCGCGCCCGGTACCGGGCTTTCTCTTGCCTTGGCATATTACAACTACGGGCTAACCCTGGACCCAAAACATGTTCACCTGCATACAAATCTCGGCAGCCTCCTCAAAGACATCGGCCAACTTGATCTGGCAATTCAGATGTATGAACAGGCCGTTCAGTGCGATGGGAGTTTCGACATTGCTCTCACAAACCTTGCCAACGCTGTCAAAGACCGCGGACGAGTTAGTGATGCCATCACATACTACAAGCGCGCTGTTAAATCCAACCCCGACTTTGCCGAGGCTGTGTGCGGCCTTTTCACGGCTTTGAACTCGGTCTGCGATTGGAGAGGCCGTGGTGGCGCGTGGATTCAGGGTGGCGATTCCGACCGCTGGCATGTTGACGAAGAAGGTATGCTGATGGATGCGAAGAAGCAGATGCTGAGTTCCGGTCTTACGATGAAGGTCGTCGATATCGTCACACGCCAGCTTGAAGATGCATCGAGCTGGGGCATGGGTGTTCTTCAAGATGAGGATATCACATTTCTTGCCACGCAGCTCCATTGGGATGATGCCGGCTTGCTACCCGCTCTAGACTACGCATCGAAACTACGGGCGTGGTCCAAGAAGCCCTGGGAAGGGTCACGCCTGGTACGACTAGTCGAACGGGCAACGAGGGTAGCCATGAGGAGGTGGTACCACGACCAATACGTGCAAGGAACGAAGAAATCGGACGCCAACTACGAACGAGCACGCCTGCCGCCGAGCCTTACAGTGCCAACGGCCCCAACCGTTTTACCATTCCACACGTTCACGTGCCCTTTGACAGCCAAGCACATTCGCATGATATCCCAACGCAACGCCTTCAGGATCTCGTGCTCGACCTTGCGGTCAGCATGGCTACCTAGCACTGTATACCCGCCACCGCCGCCTCCATCACCACATCTCAACGTTGGTTATGTCTCTTCCGATTTCAACAATCACCCCCTTGCACACTTGTAAGCGTTAACTTTTTTCTGTCTATCTCGTATCTCGTCAGATTGCTGACGGGTTACTTCCAGAATGCAATCGGTTTTTGGATTTCATGATACGAGCCGTGTTAAGGCCTTCTGCTACGCCACCACTGCCAGTGACAAATCAGCACATCGCCTCCAGATTGAACGCGAAGCGCCGGTCTTCAGGGACGCTAGTTCCTGGAGTTCAGAGAAGTTGGTGGAGAAAATAGTGCAGGACCAGATACATATTCTCATCAATCTGAACGGCTACACCAGAGGTGCGAGAAATGAGATTTTCGCTGCGAGACCGGCTCCAATTCAAATGTCGTTCATGGGCTTTGCGGGCACTCTGGGAGCCGAGTGGTGCGACTATCTTCTGGCAGATACCACCGCCATACCACCCGAAACCCTTCGGTCATGGCGAAGTAACGCGAGCCTTGTCGATATATTCCGCGACAAGACGGAAGAAGAGCCAGGTGATTGGGTATATTCGGAAAACATCATTTTTTGTCGCGATACTTTCTTCTGTTGCGATCATGCGCAGTCTAGTGACCCAGGGGAGCACAAGGTGTCGTGGGAAAGTGAGCAGCTGCGCAGATGGAAGATGCGGAAAGAGTTGTTCCCCGATCTCCCCGACGATACTGTCATTCTCGGAAATTTCAACCAGCTTTACAAGGTCCGTCAATACCACTGGCCCCATCGTTCGAAAGTGCAAGGCAGAAGATAGCTGACTGAGCCCCAAGATTGATCCCACAACCTTCAGGACATGGCTTCGCATTCTCTCCAACGTTCCCCGGGCCGTTCTCTGGCTTTTGAGGTTTCCCGATCTCGGTGAGGCTAATTTGCGGAGAACGGCCAAGGCGTGGGCAGGTGAAGCGGTCGCTAGCCGAGTTGTATTCACCGATGTTGCGCCAAAGAGTCAGCACATCTCTCGAGCTCGCATCTGTGATTTATTTCTCGACACCCCAGAATGCAACGCCCACACCACGGCGGCAGATATTTTGTGGTCCAGTACTCCACTTTTGACACTACCCCGCTACCGGTATAAGATGTGTTCTCGTATGGCAGCTTCAATTCTCAAGGGAGCGATGCCCAAGAGCTATGAGGGGACGCAAGCTTTAGAGGATCTCATCGCCGGCAGCGAAGAAGAGTACGAAGCAATGGCCATTGCGTTGGCCAACGGATTGTCATATCACATTGGCCCCGCCGGGTACGGCCAGGGGGCCGGTCGACTGGCAGCGCTCAGAAAGCTGCTCTGGGAGAGTAGGTGGACCTGTGCTCTTTTCGACACGAGGCGTTGGGTAAAAGATTTGGAGCGCGCATACGAGACGGCATGGCTATTGTGGGTTGCGGGTGAAGATGGAGATATTTACTTATAGCTCAGATGTCCGAAAACGACAAACGAGCTAGGTTTCATTGCCCAATGATTGTCGCCAACGATCACTTTGAGAGCAGTACCCTTCTGTGGAGGGAGACATGTTCATGGGCCGAAAGTCCTTCCAGACTCGAAGCTTCGCCTGGGTGAAAGGTCTCGTCGGCCGGCAGTGGGCTGGACCCTCTGTTGGGGCCTTGGACCTTACAGTTGCGACGAAGCTGCATGCGGTCTCGGCGAGTTTGATTTTGATAGAGCTGCCGAGAACTCCAGTTATGCAAAGGTGCTCGCCTGTCACCCGAACAACAGTAAACCAACCTTCGCCACGGTATTGAGACGGGACTCAGAGACTTGCATACTGGCGTGCGCTACTTCCTGCCTTTTCCGACTTTGTCTTGCGGCTAGTTGTTGACTCAACTGTCCTGTCCTCGGCAGAAGTATAGTTCCCGCCGGTCTTTTTGGGCTTTGAGGCCTTCACACGAAGGCGCGCCTTGGCGGTGGTGCCCCACCAGATAATAATGTCTAGCTGTTGTTAGAGGTGAGACATTGAGATTCATGAATGAACCGACTGAGGGTATAGTTCACCCGACTATTGGGTCCTTAGTTCACCTGACCTGACTATTGGTACTGATCTGACCTGACTATTACTAAAGGGTACTAGTCCTACTTATTTAAAATGAAGAGTAGGTCTCCCGGAATCTAATTAGTTTAAAAATATAAGTTAGAATAATAGGATTAGAATTAGATTTAGATATTAGAAGTAGATATGAGGGATTAGTAAGGAATATAATTATTAATATAAATCTACTTAATATTTTACTTATAAAACTCTATATTAGTAGTTAGATTAACTAATATATAATTTAACTAATAAGTACTTATATTTTGTAAAGGGAGTTTCTAAACTTAATAGTAAAGTCTAGAGAATTATTAGAACTAAATAAAGTAGGGAAGTCTGTAGTATTTATACTATATATTATACTATATATATAGTCTATATAGTATATATATAGTATATTTAGTATATATACCAAATATGGTTTTATTATCATCCTAATTATAAGTTATATAAGCTACATACTAACTATTTATAAAATATATATTAAATATATATAAAGTAAATATAATATATATATAAAATATATATAAAATATAGATATAATATATGTAAAATATATATAAAATATATGTAAAACATATAGAATATATATGTAAAATATATAGAATATATATAAAATATATATAGAATATATGTAAAATATATATAGAATATATGTAAAATATATAGAATATAGATTCTGTATATATGGAATATACTTAATAAAGATTTTATATATAATGAGACTAATAAGTTACTTTCTACTCTAACTATTAGTAAATATATTATCTCTTAGAATATAACTTTAGCCTTCCTATATCTCTACTAATTCCTATAAGTAGCTTCTAATTAATCTCAAGCTAAATTCCTTATAATTCTGGTAATTAATATACTTACCTTATATCAATCTTTTTAATAATAAATACCTAATAATTCCTCCCGCTATAGCCTTATGTCTTTATAGTAATATATAATTGCAATATCTCAAGATATTTAATTTCTATTAACTATAGTTAATACTTAGTCTCTGAAATCATCAGTTTAGTATAGTAGCTTATAGGATAGCTAGACAATAATCTTTCAAACATCTATAGGCTATTTGTCAATTATAGTATTTAAGATAATCCTATTAATATCTAATCTAATAAATTAGTAAGTTTAGTTATAGGAATTACAAATAAATATTATTACTTTTATAATATTTCTTTTTAATTATATATAGCTGTAAGAATAGGTACAGCACCAAGGCTGCCATGCGGCCATGCCAGCTTATGTAAAGCCTAACCGCTCCATTTATACGGGTTCGAGCGCTTCACTCTAGCTTGAATAGATCATACTTTTTAAAAACCTACATTCAGACCGTATACCGTGTTATTTGTTCATCACAATAGCTATATAGATTCTAAGGAAACTTTAATTTTATTATATAAAATATAAAAGAAGAATAAGTTTTAGAATATTTAATTCCTTGTAGTCTACTCTACTTTATCTTCAAAACTTTAAAAGAGATTCTTGACTCTATAAGCGTAATAGTAACTTTTAGCTACATATATTATACTTTAGTCCTAATAAGACGTCTTCTTTATAAGTTATAATTACAAATTCTTTTATTATTATAGGGTAAAATATTGGAATTAGGAATATAATTATATATAATAAAAGATAATTTGAGTATTATTTTAATTAGTTATAAGTCAAGATTAATATAAGTACTATTATCAGGTAAGACTTATAGTTAAACGTACATATAAAGTAAAGAGCTTAGATATTATTCTAAGTATAGAGTAAAGATAATTATATCTATTTGATATTTATCTTATATATGTTTTACATATGTTTTATTCTGTTACTCTGATATATCTAAACTCTTTACTCTATATATCAACTTAACTACATATTTTACCTAATAATAATATTTATACGAATACTAACTTATAACTAATTATAATAGTAATAAAGTTACTTATTATTATAGATAATTATATTTCTAGTTCTAAGTATTAAACTATGTAGTAATGAAAGATGTTTTAATAATATTGTAGTTAGAAATTGACATTTATAATATATGATTGAGAATTTTTAAGCTTTCTTAAAAATAGAATCAATAGAATATTTATAAAAGCAATATACTTAATAATTTATTACTTTTCGATAGATACTTTCTACAATGAAGTTATAGTCTGTTTGGAATCTATATAGCTATTTAGAATCAGAGAAATATATTATAAGTATAGTAATACTTACTTATAACTATTATAATTACAACTATTAGTTTATTTAATAAAGTATTAATAGAACTATTTTGAATAGTATAAATAATAAGTTACTTATAAATATATAAAAGATAATTATTTAGTTATATTATAAGCTATTATAGTAAACTAATGATTCTATAGATTAAGTTTTAGTTAACTTATATTTTAATATTAATATACTATTTTAATACTGAGCTAGTAATTCAGTCTACTTCTACTGCTGATATTTTAGTTTAGTCTACTAGTCTAATTATGATTATAGAAGAATATAGTAAGTACTATATTACAGACTGTTATATATAATTAGGGGGTAAAATCTAGTGTATCTTATATATAATTAAATATAGCTATATATATTACATAAGGTTTTATTTTAAGTAGTTTAAATAGGATAAGGTTTATAGAGATAGCGTTAGTATTTAAAGTTTATCTAGTATAAATTCTACTTCTTAAGTATATTATCCCTAATATATCTCCTTAGTCTTAAGGGTTCTATTTATAAACTAGCTACTTTAAATAATACTAAATAGACCTTCTATTTATATCTTATAAGAAGTTCTTTCTATTATTCTATTATTCTTATTAAACTTCTATTCTTATAATAAGAAGAATAGTACTATTTATAAACTATTTAAATACTTCTTATTTAACTAGAAAGTATTTTTAGTATTTTTAAAATCTTATTAAAATTTATAATTATTAGAAGTATTTTTTGAAGTTCTTCTTCTTATTATAACTTTAAGTAGTTTCATTAATTTACTATAATAATCTAAGTAATAAAAATATTAAATTAGTAATTCTAAAGAGGCTTTATGAAACTATTAGCTATAAGGTCTCTTAAAAGTATATATTTAATCTTAAAATACCCTTATTAGGCTTCTTACTATAGCTAGTAATTATAGATATTTATATATTATAGTTTTATATATAGTTATATAGTTTTAGTAATTATAAGGTATATTATTTATTAGTTATTATATTAGATGTAAATAGTTAGGTAAGATTTATATATTCCACTTTTGCTAAATATATTTACTATAAGGTCTATTTAGAATATAATAATAAGATAACTAGTAAAAATAGTTTTTTTAAATAGTTTGAAATAGTATTAAAAGTTCTGTTTCTATTGTTAAAATAGTAATAGTATCTTTTTTATTAGCTTGTTATACTATTAGGCTTCCGAAAAGATATATTATATATATTTAAAAGTTCTTTTAATTATTACTATTATTTATAAAGCTAGTATCTATAGTATCTTTAAGACTATTAGATAGATTGCTAGCTTTATAGCTAAATCTAAAGTAGAGGTTTTTTATCTTATTAAAGTATTATATTGTTTATTTAGCTTTTATATAGTAATTATCTAAAGAGGTATAGTTGAAGTATGGTAATTAGCTTATTATATAGGTAATATCTAGTTTTATTATAATTATATTATAATTTATAAAGCTATTGTTTTATTAATAGTATTTGATTTCTATATAGGAAGTTTAATTATATTATAATAAAAGCTTTTTAGTCTTTAGAGGGGTTTTAAACTATTTAATATATTATATACATTTTATGAAGTACTTAAAGAGCTTTTTAATATATACTACTTGTAAGAGCTATAGCTATTATACTACTTGATCTTAAATGATTTTAATATTAAGAAATTACTATAAATCTTTATTTTTCTTAAAGTAATACTTCTTTTGAAAGTCTACTAATAATATAAATACTTTATATATATCTTCTAAAGGGAATAAGAGTATATAATTATTAATATAAAAGAAGAAGATAATATACTTCTTAAATTAATAATATAGCTTTCTTATAATAAGTTTAAAGCTGAAGTACTTGAAGCCTGCTTTTAAATAGTATTATTAGAAGAAAGGGGACTTTTAAAAACTATAAAGTATTTTATTAAAATAATAGATCCTATTTAATATTTAATAATCTAGAGGTATTTCTATATAAATAATTTTATTAAGTACTATATATATAAAAGTATTAATTGTATTATATTAAAATAGTTTGAAATTAAAATAATTAGTAATTACTATAAGGGTTTAAAATAATATACCTATTAAAGTAGCTATATGAATCTTATAGTTATCTTATAACTATTAATTTCTATAGATAAGTAGTTAAATTTTGATTTTTAAGAGATATTTATACTTATTAAACTTATANTATATATAAAAGTATTAATTGTATTATATTAAAATAGTTTGAAATTAAAATAATTAGTAATTACTATAAGGGTTTAAAATAATATACCTATTAAAGTAGCTATATGAATCTTATAGTTATCTTATAACTATTAATTTCTATAGATAAGTAGTTAAATTTTGATTTTTAAGAGATATTTATACTTATTAAACTTATAGGTATAAATTTAATAGTATTTTAAAATCTTTAAGTTTCTTATAAGAGTCCTACTAATTTTATTTAAGAATGTAATTTAATATAATTCTTAAGATAAACTTATTTAACTACTACTATAGCTTTAATATATAAATAAGTAAGT
>QAPG01000356.1:0-24485 GCA_004366825.1 Colletotrichum spinosum
TATAAAGATAGATATTTCTAGTATAACTAGATAGCTTTTAAAACTTTTATAATTATATTATTATAATACTTTAAAATATCTAGTAATTAGTATTACAATAAGGTATTAATATTAAAATATTATCTAATTAATACTTAGTTTCTAAAGATTTTAGTTTCATATAGTAATTTATAAGATAGCTAGATGGTTTTCTCTTAAATATCTATAGGCTATTTATTAATTATAGTATTTAGAATGATTTTATTGAGGTTTAGTCTAATATATTAATAGTTTTAGTTATAATAGTCTTAGTTAGATATTTCTAAACTTATCCTATAGTTTTTTGTTATAGATAACTATATAGATTTTAAGGAGATTCTAGTTTTATTATAAAGGATATAGAAGAATAATAGGTTATAGAATACCTAGTTTTTAGTACTTTATTTTATCTTGATTTTAAGAAGTTTAAAAAGATTCTTAATTATATAATTTTAGTAGTTATCTTTAGCTATATATATTAACCTTCAGTTTTAATAAGGTTCTTCCTAATTATTATTATGAGGTTCTTTATTACAATAGGGTTGAATATTAGAACTAGGGTATAATTATCTATAATAATAAGTAATTCTATTACTTCTTTAATTAGTTATAAATTAGAATTAGTATGAATGCTATTATTAGGTAAAGTCTATAGTTAAAACTATATATAAGGTAAGGAGTTTAGATACTATTCTAAGTATAGAGTATAAGTAACTAAATAAATATATAAAAGACTAATAAAATAGAAACCTTTAACTTTATAATTCTTTTAAGTAAAGAAAATTAGTTATATATATATAACATTTATTATAAAAAGATTAGTAAGTAAGTTTTAACCCTAGAAGAACTATTTTATTATAATAATTCTATATATATTTAAATTAGTTATAAATATTTAAAGATTATAATGAATTAATATTTAAAGAATAAGAAAGTTTAAAGTATTTTCTTTCTTAAAGCCAAAAGCTTTATAATACTTTATAATAGAATTAGGAAGTAGAATTAAATAATCTAAAAGTAAATAAAATACTAGAACTATGAATATATTTAACTATAATTAACAATATTACTACCACTTTTAAAAATACTTAGTAAAACTAGAACTATATATTCATAAGTTTAATCTATTTAAATTATATATAGTTATAATATCAATATCAAAATAATAGATTTAGTAGTAGATATAACATTTATAATAAACTATATAATAATTACTTTAGTACTAGTTTATAATCTTATAATAATATATTTCTAAATTAATACCTATTTTATAAATCTAATATACCCTAAAGTCTAAAGAATGACTAATATAAACTTAGCAATTTATATCATCTCTAGACAATATATATAAAAAGCTAATTTATGATCCTATATAATCCTAATAAGATTAAACGTTTATAATATTATAAATACTAGACATATAATAGATTTCACTAGAATAATAATAGAAAATATCTAATTGAATAATTACTATATTTTTAATATTAAATTCTTTATTATATCTAAAAGCTATATTATAAAATCTCTAATTCTAAATATTTCATTTATTATTAAAATAAAAACAATATTAATTTATACTTTAAATTAAATAGTTAGGATATTTTAATTTAAAAGTAATAGGCTTAATATCTTACTATTATTCTATATTGTTCATGTAATAGTAGAATTCCATAATATCATTATAAATTCAAAGAATTTGAATCAGATTTAAAAGTCATATAGGCTTTTTCTTCTTTTAAGAGAAGAAAACTAATAACTTTCACTAATAATCTTATATTAATAAGTAGCTATTCTTTTATAAAAAAGGATAATTAGAATAAAAAAGAGGAAGAAGAAGAATTATATATACTACTTCCCAGTTTTAAATTAAATTTTATAAGCCTTCTATTATAATTATAAGACTAAGTATTAGAAGAAGTCTAAATATAGCTAAGTAATAATAAAGAAACTATTATAATAATTGATAACTTAAAAAAGAAATTTTAATTTACTAAGTAATTAAATTAAAGATTTAAAAGATTTATTATATTATTATATCTTTTAGATAATATAACCTTAACTATTTATATTATAATAAGAAGTATTTCTATAAACTTTTTAAATTTAAACTATTAGTTTAATAAACTTTAATAAGAAGGAAAAAGAATCAGAAGAATTCTTACTATAAAAGTTATAAAGTAATAGTAATATTTAGTATTATACTAATGGACTCAAAAACTTCTAAAGATATTATAATAATAGATATATAAAGAGGACTAATTAAAGATATTAATATACTATATAAAATAAAAAATAAAAAGATTAATCTAATAAATAATATCCTATTAAATAGAATAACTCTTAAGAATAACTCTAAATAAAGCTAAAAGTATAAATAGAAGTAGAGAAAACTATTAACAATAATCCTTAGGAATAACTTATAGATATAATTATTATCTATAACAATAGGTAATTTCATTACCGTTTTAACCAGTTATAAGCTAGTATTAACACGAATACTATTATTAGGTAAAGTTTATAGTTACATCTATATATAGGGTAAAGAGCTTAGATACCATTCTAAGTACAAAGCAAAAGTAACTAAATAAATATAATTATATTAAAGTTTTTAAAGATTTATATAAAGAATATCTCACTCTAAAATAACTAAATAAAGTTATAGATTTAATAAAATATTTATAAAAGCTTAAGAAAGAACTTCTAATAGAAACTTTAAAACCTTAAGAATAAAAGCTAATATATAACTTTTATTACTATAGAAACTATTTAAATTAATTATATCATTATAGGAATTAAGATAATCTTATATAACATATAATACGAAAGATTAATTCTCATTTCTAAAGAAGTAATTAAAAATATTATTAAGGTACTAAGAATTAATATTTATAGCAAAATCCTTAAGTATAATTATATTATATATTAGAACTCTTTCTTTTTTATTTAAAAGAAAATTGATAAGATAAAACTTATTAATTTAACTATCAAGATCAATAGTATTATAATTTGAAATATAGAATTACTACTAAGAACTAATAAGCTTTTAAAAGATTTTAATATATATAAACTTTTATTTCTTCTTAATATCGTTTCAAAGTATAATTAGATTCTACCCATCCTAAAGAATGAGAATTTAATTACTTTTATAATTCTATTAGAGCCATTCAAATACTATACTTTACCTATAGGAAATACTAATTCTATTATCTAATTTATAAAGAGTATAATCAACAACCTCTATAATTTAATATCTAATTATTATTAAATACTCCTAAATAATATTATAATAAAAAGACTGATAATTATATATAATAGTAAATCTTACTTACAATACTGAAATATTTATAGGTATATTCTAAAATATATTTAGAATATTCATAGAGTTTTTATAAATATCAAACCAACTAGCTATATAATTATCATAATGAAATTACAGTAAGTATCAGGAACAATTACTATTATAAATTATATATATAAGATATATAACTAATAATTAGAAAACTCTAAAATTACTAAAATAAAAGAGTAGAAGATATATTATAATATTTCAAAAGTTAGGCTATTTTTAAATATCATTATATTCTATTATATCTAAATAAAAGATTATTTTACTCTTATATACTTCTTTGATAATTTATTTAAAAAGAATATTCTTTTCTAATAATTAGAATTATATAGAATAGTAATAAAGTAATTATAAGATAAACTTTATAATATTCTTATATTTATATCATACTTTAGTATTAGTAAAAAAATAGTATAAAAGCTAATAGTTCTTCTATTTTAAAAAGAATCTACTTAGAGTTCTAAAATATCTTTACTAGAAATTCGCTAGGAAATCTAATAAGAAGTCCTAGAGAAATCCTCTAGGGAATCCTAGTAATTTCTAATAGGAAATCTTAGTAACTTCTAATAAGAAGTTTTAAAGAAATCCTTATACTTTTTATTATAGAATCTTTATAAAAATCTATTAGAATCTTAAGTTTTCTATAATATTCTATAATATTACTTATTACTAAATATTTTTATCCTAACAATTAATTATAATAAAATAAATCTACTTATTTAAGATATTAAGAAGATTCTATTTATAAATAAATTAATTAATTAGAAAGTATAAATAGGAAATATAGACAAATCTTAATATAATTAAAATAGAAGAATATAGAATATAAATAACTTTATATAGTATACTATATAAGTATAATAAGAAAAGTATAATTCTATAAATATACTAAATATAATAATTAAATCTTAATAATTAATTCTTCTCCTAATTATATTCCTTATTAATATTTCTTCTTAAATTCTTAATATTTCTTCTTTAAATAATAATCTATATAATTTCTTTATATTATTTATTAGAATAGTTAGAGAATCCGTTTCATATTATTTTAAAATGAATAAAGATTTCTCTATTATTAATATTCTAATTAACTTAAGAATTAATATAATTAGTAATAGAAAAATATATAGTTATTACTAAGTATTTTCTAAAGAAGCTAATACTATTAATAATATTTATAATAAAGTTATTATAATCTATAGAATTAAACATATTAAGGAAAGACTTCTTTTTATTAAGAATAAAAGAATTTCCTTAGACTTCTTTAGTTTTTAGATATTTATTTTATATACATTTATAATAAATATATAAGATATTCATCAGAAAGATCCAGAGAATTAGCTTTAGGAGTTTATTATTCTTAGTAATATTAATATAAATATTAGTAAGATATTCTTAATTATATTATATATTACAAAATAAAACTTATTCTAATAAAAACTAATTATTAGTCTTTAGATTACCTAAGGAATTAACTTATATTTATATATATAGGTAATAATAGATTAATTTACCTTAACTTCCTATTTATTTATTAATATACTACTAAGTCTAATAGTAATAAGTTAATTTAATTAGTTAATTCAATTAAGAATTAATACTACATTAATATTATTGAAGTTAAATATAGAAATTAGAATTTAATTTATTAGTTAGAAATTCTGTTATATATTTTAAATAGATTTACTAAATCTTACTTATTTTATTAATTAAGAATTATTCTAAACTAACTATTTATTAAGGATTTACTTAGACGTTAGGAGATAAGAGTTAGTATTAATATCTAAAAGAAACTATAAGAATAATAAGAATTCCTATAATACCTAATATTTCTGAAGATTCTATATTAATATTATTCTGTATAGTTTTAATTATAATTCTCTTATCTCTCTATTCTTATACTAACTTTATACTAATACTTACTTATTATACCATTTTCCTAATTCTTTCTTTCTAAATATTAATATTAAAAATAATAAGTTATTATTAATTTCTAATTTAAGAAAGATATATCAATATAACTTTTAATTCTAATTAGAAAGAATACGAATTATAAGGCTTGATATATAAAATATATATCTACTTTAAGTATTTCTTATATAACTTATAGTAAGATTAATTAATATTTAGACTTACTAAATAGGGAAATATATATAATCAATATTTAAACTAGTATTGATAAGACTACTAGATTATAATATAAGATTCTAAAATTTAAAGTAAATTTCCTTATTTTTATAAAAAAGAATAATTTAAATATCAAAATTATTATAAAGATATAGTTAAGAATAAGTAAGAAACATAAGTTTAATTAATTTAACATTATTAGTATAATCAAACTCTTAGTTTAAAATAGAAGTAATAGGTTTTTAGAATATATTAAAAAGAAACTTAATTCTTTTAGAAACTATATTATTTTAGTAGTATTAAAAAGTTTATTTATTAGTATTTCCTTAAGTTTCAAATTAATTATTAGTTAACTTTATATACTTATTAATAGATATTCTACTTTTAGAAATTTTAAATATTCTAAAGTAGTTAGAAAATACTAAGCTTTTACTTTCGTTTTTAATAAAGAATAAATCATATTATAATTATATATTTAACTTATCTTTTAACTAACTATAATACGTAGTATTTAATATATAGTTCTAGTATATTATAATAGAATATAGAGAAGTATTAAAAAATATAAAAAGTATTAATATTTCAAGATCCTAATAGATAAAGAAAATATTTATTCTTATTTTATATATTAATAATAGTTAGTACCTTTCTAATATTTATTACATTAGAGAAGATTTAGGAGATTTCCTATATAATAAGGTATTTTTTATTTACTTATCTTAATAGGCTATTTAGAATATACTTACTAAATAGTATTATCATTAGAGGAAATTATATATAAAACTATTTATTATAAGTCTTTGAAAGAAAATTATAATTTTTAATAGTATTTAGTCATTTTTCCTTATTAGATTATTTTATAATTCTAAAGAGACTTCTTATTTTAAAAGCCTTTTAATTTCCGAAGGATTTCTAAGAAATTATATTTATAATAACTTCTTTTTAAAATTGATTAGAAATATTTTATGTTAATCTTCTATTAATAGTTCTATTCTTAGTTTTATCTAATTATTCTCTTAATAAAAACATTTAATATTAATTTAATAATCACTTCTTATTTTCTTTTAATTCTTTTAATTAATTATTCTTTTAAGTTTTCTTTTCTTTAAATTCTTTAATTACTTCTTCTATTTGTATAATATCAATATCTATCTATATATTATAAATATTAAACTAATCTTTCTACTTAATAAAATATTAAAACTTTAACTCTCTTCTTCATAATTATATTACTTTTATTTCTAAGATTCTTTCTATTTTATAATATTAAAGAAGTTTTAGAATTCCTCTTTTAATATATTATTAAGCTCTACCAATTTAATATATATTACTATATATTTATATAAGTTCCTTTTAATATTAGCTATAAGATTTAAGTAAGCAATTAAAATCATTAAGTAAATATTCATAATTAGTAGTAAGTCTAGATAATTAGTAAGCTTTCTAATTCTTTCTAATATATTAATTAGTTTAATTATGAAAAGAAGTATTCTTACTAATTAGTTTTTAGATAACTTATAGTTTTCTTTAAGTTACAAATATATAGCATCTCTTAGAATAAATATTATTAATTTATATTTATAGTTAAAAGTAGTTTATATAAGTATTTATATCTATATAATTAAAAGAAATACCTTATCCCAAGTAATATTATATAAAATAGATATATCTATCTGAAGAAGTCAATTAAGAAGAAAGTTAAGTTTATATTTAAATAGGATTTCTATTGAAGTCTTAGATATTATATTTATAGAGTTATTATTTAACTAGAATTATATTAATATTAAGAGATTTATCTATAGTTTCTCTAAGCTTTTAAAGATAAATATATAGATTATTATTTTTATTATTTAGTTTTTCTATTTTAATAATCTATTAGTTTATAAATAATATATATTTAAGAAGTATAATTCTATATCTAAGTCTTTTTATTTTAATTTCTAAAAGAGAGGCTAATAGCTTACTTTCTACTATAACTATTAGTAGATATATTACCTTCTGAAGTATAACTTTAGCCTTCCTACCCCCCCTACTAACTACTATAACAAGTCCTAATTAATCTAAAGCTAAACCCCTTATAATTATAGCTAGTATACTTACCTCATATTAACTTTTTATAGATAATAAATAACTAATAACTCTTTTTATAATAGCTTTATACTTTTATACCTTCTTACCCTCATACTTTTATAACTATATATAATTCAAATATCTCGAAACCTTTAATTACTACTAACTATAACTACTTTATTTAAACATATATTATAATTTTAATATCTATAACCTTAATATCCTCTAAACTAAACCTTACTTACCCTTAAGACAAGAATGTATACTACTAATATAAAAGTTCTCTACTATTACCATAAACTAACTTATAATCTCTATATAAGTATAATAAGACTCAACTTATTCTTATTAATTAATAATCTTAATGAATTCTTTAGTTAAGTTAATATATAAATAATACTTATATAGAAATAAATACTCTTTATATAAGTTAATAATTTTTAAAACTTCTATAATTATATAATTATAATACTCTACAATATCTAATAATTAGTATCATAATAATATATTAATATTAAGATATTATCTAATTAATACTTAGTCTCTAAAATCTTTAATTTCATATAATAACTTATAAGATAACTAAATAATTACTTTTTGAATATCTACAAACTATTTAATAATTATAACGTTTAGGATAATTCTATTAAAACTTAATAAGTCTCTAAAATCTTTAATTTCATATAATAACTTATAAGATAACTAAATAATTACTTTTTGAATATCTACAAACTATTTAATAATTATAACGTTTAGGATAATTCTATTAAAACTTAATTTAATAAACTAATAGCTTTAATCATAAGAATTATAAGTAAATATTATTATAATTATCTTATACCTCTCTTCTTATAAATAGATATATAGATTTCAAGGGGATTTTAAATTTATTATAAAAGTGTAGATATAGAAAAGTAATAAGTTATAGAATACCCAGTTCTTATAAATACTCTATTTTATCTTATCTTTAAAAAGTTTAAAAAGGTTCCTAACCTTATAACTTTAGTAGTGACTTTTAGGTATATATATTAAGTTTTAAAAGTTATAGAATACCCAGTTCTTATAAATACTCTATTTTATCTTATCTTTAAAAAGTTTAAAAAGGTTCCTAACCTTATAACTTTAGTAGTGACTTTTAGGTATATATATTAAGTTTTAACTTTAATAAAACTCTTTTTATATAGATTATTATTACGAAGTCTTCTATTACTAAAGAAATAAATATTAGAACTTGAAGTATAATTATCTATAATAATAAGTAACTTTATTACTATTTTAACACGTTGTAAACTAGTATTAATATAAATACTATTATTAGGTAAATTTAAAGTTAAATCTATATATAGAATGAAAAGCTTAGATACTATTGTAGATGTAGAGTAAAAGTAACTAAATCTTAATTTCTAGAATTCTAATAAGAATTTTAAGTTATAATTTAAAGTAATTATTTTAAAAGTTCCTTAATCTCTTATATACAAAAACTAGAATAAGACTTTTACCTAATTAGTAGATATATATATTATATATCTTAGAATTAATAATATTACTTTACAAAACTTAGTTATTATAATTACTAATAAGTTATATAATAAGAATTTAATATGTTTCTATAGAAAAGGATTTAAAGAAACTTATAATAATCTAATATTAAAATTTATCATAATAATATAAAATAATATCAATGGATTTAGGATTAATTAGAATTCTCCTAAGGGTTTTACTTTTAATGTTAATAGTAAATTAAATATAAAATAATATTTGATATATTTGATAATCTTTTTAGTTAGACGTAAGATTATATATGTCAATAATGTATTATATTATATTCTTTATATTCCTTAATAGTAATGAGACTTACATAAAGCTTTAATAAATTCTCTAACTATTAAATTAGGAATACAAGATCTTTATTATTATAAGTATTTAATAAAATAAAGAAGTCTAATAGAGATATTAGAACATAATATATTAAAATCTTTAAATTATTATAATTATTAATAAATCTTATTTAATCTTATATTGGTAATATATAAATCTTCAAAATATTATTCTATAATATTATTAAGTCTAATTTCTATTATAATATAAACTACTTAATTATTCTATATCTTATCTAATCTTCTATCCCTTAGGGATAACCTTCAACCAATCTATATTCTAAATAGTATATTTAAGATCATATTAATATTTCTAGGAATATAGTAGTACTTAAGTTAAAATTATAAACAGTATTAAGTTATTAAAATAAGGTGTAAATTAGCTTCCTTTCTATTTATAGTATAAAGGGTTATCTAGACTATAGTATTTAGGATAGAAATATAATCTATTAGTATAATTAATAGTATTATCCTAGCTAATTAAATTAATATCCTAATTTTTTAAATACTTTAAACTAGATATATAACTTCTAGTTCTATTAATTAGTATTATATTTTAATACTTATCAATATCTAGCTAATATTAATTATAAGTTAAATTAAAGTATATAGTATTTATTCTTTAGGTTTCTAATTATTTTCTTTATCTTTTATATAGAAACAAAAAGTATTATATCTTCATTCTTAAGAAATATTAATCTAAATAAATGGTATTTAGTTTGGAGTATAATAAATTAAGATAGTCTCTATAGTAAATACTATTTTAATATGTTTAAAACTATCTTTTTCCTCTTAAGTTAATTTAAATATTATTTTTAAGTAGTAATATTTATATTTGTAGCTAGTAGTAATTCCTTATTTATACTTTTAAACATTTATATTTTTAGCTAGTAGTAATTCCTTATTAATATTTCTAAGCTAATAGCTTTATTTTCTTATTTTAAAGAAGTTTAATTCTAGAAGTATATTTTAGAATAAGATATTATAAATACCTTATTATATCTATCTATTATTCTAGAGATATCAAGGTTTTTAGGAATTTAATATCCTTAAGTCTTTATATTCTATCCTTAGGATTAAAAAGTCTAAGATTATCTATTTTAAATTCTAATAGTTTAACTAAGGGGAATTTTATAAAATATTGTTGTTTTAAACCCTTAGGTTTTAATAGTTAAATAAACTAAGAATAACATCTAATTACTAATAGTAACTATTAGTAATTTCTAAAGTAATTATAATATTATTAATAAATACTTAGGCGAAATCTTAATATAGTTTAAAAACCTTATCTATGGATTTTTAAATATATATTAGTAAGTTTCAAAATCCTATTAGTATTACTATAGGTTTCTCTTCTTTTTCATAGCTAATAATTATTAATTATTCCTAATAACATTTAATAATTAATATTTAGTAGAAGTATTATTTAGTATTAATTATAATAATAAACTTCTTTCTATAGATTTTCTATATAACCTTAGACTATAGTAATATAAAATATATATTAAGAATTATAATCGTATTTAATACTTTTAAACTTATAACTATTTACTTTCTTTTCCTTCTATTGACTATTTTCTAAATTATAAAAGTTAATACTCTAAATATTATTTAAGAATCAACTTATTTGAATTATCCTCTATTAGATATTCTATTAAATCTATTATCTAGACACTTTTTGTTTTTTTAACTAATTAGATATAAATATTATACTATCTTCTTTATATAGTAATTATCTACTAAAGGTGTAGTAAGTTACTTATGTTGTTTTATATTGATTTATTCTTCTAATTCCTAAAAGATTAGATATTTAGTAATAACTTTAAAGATCTTTTAAATAAACCTCTTTAAGTAATTATATATAGTTACTTCTTATAGTTTACAAATTATATTTGTATTTAACCTAAATTTAAAACCTAATATTTAATCTTAATATAATTTATTTATAATAGTTAAATAAGAGTCTTTAGTATTAAAATAGTCGAAAGATGAATTTTCATTTTTCTTAAGATTATGTATTATTATCTTCTTATAGTAATTAATAGAAATATATCTAATCTTCTAATATTCTATAATTTTCTAATTCTATAATAAATAATTATATATAATTTTTAGGAACTACTAACTTATTAGTATATAGATTATGTTATTATAAAGAGGTTGAAATATAAGTATATTAATATTAAACCTAAAGAAATATCAATTAGAATATATATTAAGATTTATAGAAGAATTATTAAGCTTCTAGCTAGTTATATTAGATAGATATTCAGTACTCTTTTAATATATACTTATATTAAAAGTTCAAGGTTTTAACATAATTTAGTCTTAATAATTGAATATTAAGAATATTAATTCTATTAGGAATATTGAATTTTTAGTTTAATGGGAGTCTAATTCTAAGTCTTCTTATTACCTAAATTCTAAGGTTAAGTTTTATATTCTTTAGTAAATTATTAGTTATCCCTTACTAGAATAAAAAGAAAATAATTCAACTTGTAGTTTATAAGATTCCTACTTCTAATAACTATATAGTTAAATCTAGATTAAACTTATAGTTAGATATTTAATCTTAAGTATCTTTTTAAATAAGATATCTTATAATCTTAATATTAATATATATATATTAAAAATAATACTACTTAGTATATTTTATATTGTAATATAAATATAAGTATATTTAAATAGAATAACTAATAGTATAATTATTAAAAGAAGTTTTTATTCTAAAGAACTATCTCCTTAAGAAAGCTTAACCTTTTTGAGTAATTTTAGTAATATTGCTCTCTTTTTTATACTTCTTACTTATTAACTTAATATAAATAGAATATCTCAAAGAAATAAAGAAGTTATCTCAATAGTCTAATAATTCCTAATAATTACTTAGAATATATTTATTAGAAAGAATATTTATATCTTCTATTTAATATGATTATAATGTATGTTTTTTGAATCTATAGTTTTATAATTATTATTAGTAATATATATATTATATTATTTTTAAGAACTGTCTTTTATATCCTTTTTAATTTTATAGTTAATATAATTACTAGGATTAGAAATTTAAATATCTATATAGTTCTATAATTTATTCTTATTAATAAGATTTAGCTTAAAATATTAAGTATAAATAACTTTTCTTAGTTTAATATTTTAACTTATTCTTTTAAATTAATTATATCTTTTTAAAGATTTATTCTACTTTTTTCTAATAGACCAAAATCTTATATTACTTCATAATTCTTCTTTATATTAATCAATAGAATAAATTACTTTTTTCCTGATATATTTCAATTAGTTAAATTAAATTTAATCTAAATAAAAATTATATCATAAATCTATTTTATATTTTATAGTAATAATTTAATTAGTAATATATCTAATTTACAATATTCTAAAGCTTATCATACTACTTTTATATAAGCTTTTATCTTAAGTCTTTCTATTCTCTAGAAGATATATTTCTTATTTATCTGTTTACGTAATTTACTATAAACTTAATCTATTTATTTCTTTTAATATTTAGTTTAAACTGGAAGATTCTTATAATTAGATTAAAACCTAATTTTTAAGAGATTATTCTAAGACTTCCAAACTTATAGTATTATACTTATTTTATAAGACTTATAATTGTAGTAGTAAATATTCTAAGATCTAACTTATTATAAATCTTATCTATAGTATAATAGACTTTCTTAAATTCTTATTTTACTATTTAAATAAGAACTTTAAATCTAATTTTCTAAAAGATAATCTAATTATCTAAACTATATTAATAATATTCTAATACGTTTTATTATTTATTGTTAAGATCTATTATATACTAATTATAAGTTATTCTATAACAGTATTCAACAACTATTTTTAATACGTTTTAAATAGTAATAATAAGAGTTATTTATATAGAGCTTTACTACTTTAATAAATCATTTAATACTTTCATAAATCTTATTAATACTTTCTATATAGAATTCTCTAGAAAGATTATATTAATTAGAAAAATTAAAAAATTTAATTTCTTCTTATTTAAATTTGGAATTGTATAATTATTCCTTAAGATTTATATTTAGTAAGTTGATTTCCAAATTACTTCCCTTTTTTATTATAAGTAGTAAATAGGATTTTAATAATAATTTTACAAAGTTATTATTTAATTGTCTTTTTTCATTTAACTATAATATTTTATATACTTAATAAGTTATAGCTAATAGTCTCTAGAAGTTACTTAGATTAATAGTAGATTTAATAATAGATTAAGAAGTAGATTAAGAAGTAGATTAAATAGTAAATCAAGAAGTATATTAGTTTTCCTTTAGATTAGATTTATAGTTTAATAAGGATTAATAGGTTCATAAATGATTAATAGTATAGTTAGTATAGGAGATTTTATATATATCTCTTAGTATTTAGTAGTATTTATTATAATTTCTTAGTAACTTTCTATTAATTTCTTAATACTTCTTTTTTTACTATATAAAAGAGGAATAACTTTAAATTTATTAATTATATGTTTTGAAATAAGTTATATAAGTATTATATTTTATACTTTTAAGAAAGTTCCATCTAGTTTAAAAAGCTATAATTAAAGTAAAGTTGCTAGAAATATCAATTTAAATTTAATAGGTTTACTTAGAAAAATAAGTATTAAAGTTATTCTACTAAATAGGGATTAAATTAGAAGAGTTTAACTTTGACTTCCTAAGTCTAATTAGAGGTTTTTATAAGTTTCTAATCTTCTAGAAGCTCTAGTTTCTCAGAGTCTTTATCTTAAGCCTAATAAAAATCTATCTAAGTTTAAAAAGGTATTATATAGAAATAATAGTTTTTCTCAGGGACTTTATAATTAATTATCTATTATAAATAGAAGTTATCTATATGTTAACTTTCTTTTAATATTATTATAATTAGGATTCTTATTATTAAGCTATTAAAACTAAAGTTTAAATTTATATTTCTATTTTACTTATATATTTAGGAATTAATATACAGTAAATAGTACAGGATAACTTTAAAGATCTTTTTCAATTAAATCTCATGATTTAACTCTATATTATATTCAATATCTTTAGAAAGAAAGTAAGTTTATATTACATATAGAGATAATTCAATTTATTTAAGATAGATTTAATAGAAATATAAGTTATACTAATTAAGTAATTATAGTATTAACTTTACTTACTATCTACTAATTTCTATATTATTTTAATAGTATACCTTTCTAAGAAATAAGTGATGTTTTAATTATTTCCTAATATTAGAATTCTATTATTAATTTAATACTCTCTAATTATATTAATTAGTTGTTTTTAGAGTAAGTCAAAGTCCTGATAAAAAGAATAAGTTATATTATTAATTATTATATTTTAATATTAGTAATATAATAGTATAAAAGCTAATAATTGTCCTATTTGATAAAGAATCTATTTAGACTTCCAAAGTATTTTTACTAGGAATTCTCTAGGAAATCTAATAGGAAATCCTAGAGAAATCTTATAAGAAATCCTAGTAATTTCTAATAGGAAATCCTAGGGAAATCCTTATGATTTCTATTAGGAAATCTTTATAAATATCCACTAGAATCTCGAGCTTTTTATAGTATTCTATAATAACTTATTTCTATTAACTATGACTAAAAAGAAGAATAGATCTACTTAATAATTAATACTAATAGAATTAATTAAAGTATAGTTTTAAGAAAGTTTATTAAATAGAAAGAAATTATTACTTATTATAAGAATAAATTATTTATAAGCCTAGAGTTTAATTATAGTATAAGAAAGAAAGAACTTTAAAAGGTATTAAAAGTTTTGAAATAAGTTCATAACTATTTATACAATTAATATTTCTTATTAGAAATAGATATAAAAATACTAATAGTTTAACTTGATAGTATAATATTAGATCTTTTAGAAACACCTATTATTTACTAAATATTTTAAGTATAGAAATCTAAGTTTAAAATGTATTATATTAATAATATAGTAAATTTAATAGCTAATAAATTATCTCAAAAGTCTTCTAAACTATCTAATAAAGATAATGATATTAGAGAAGAAAATATAGATACTTAGATTAATAAGCAGATCTTTTCTGTAGATATAGGTATACAAACTCTCTTCAATAGAATATACCTTTTTAGTAATAAATAATATATAAAAGAAGTTTTTAATATAAATATTAATCTTTCTATAGATAGTGCTATAGACTTTAAATTGATACTCTCTATAATGAAAATAAGTAATTTATAAATCTAATTATATAAGTCTTAATAGATTACTTATTATTTAATAATTCTAAAGAAGCTATTCGATATTAACTTTAACTATTTCAAAGTATTTAAATATAAAGCTCTAATATTCTAGTTATAAGACTAATTGCTTTTTATGTAAATAGTATTATATGAGTTAATATTTTAATAAATAGAATATAGCCTAACTATATAAAAGAAGTTTATTATAATAATATATAATAAGGATAAGTACTATAATTAAGAAGTAGTTTGCTATAAACTATCTAATTAGTATCATTAAATAGATATATATAGAAAGATACATAAAGTAGTAAAGGATTATTCAGACTATTAAGTATATTAAACTAAATATATAAATTATTCTTATGCTTTTACTACTTTATATAAATACTTATTTAATAGAATTAATCTAAATATTTGGAGAATAAATGAATAGTATCTAGTATCTTATTAAAATAAGAAATATATTTACTAAATAGCTGGAAATATAATAGCTAAATATGATAACTTTTAAAGTTATTAAAAACTTCTTATAAGAAGAAGTAATTATTTACTATAATGTTTATGGTATACTTGTTAAAAATAGTAAACTAGAGAATAAGTAGTATATTATCAAATTCAATAGATAGTATAATATACAGTAGTAAGTTATTTCTATTTATAACCTATAGATTAAGAATATTATTAAAATCAAATATTAACTTATTACTTATACCTTATTAATCTAAACAACACAAAGTAGTAAAAAGAATTCTTAATTCCTATTATTTATAATAATATTTATAGACTAAATAATAATTTAAATATTAATAGGATATACACCTTTTTCTTTCAAATATAACTATAAAGTAATAATATTAATTCAGATTCTAGGGCCTATATAGAACAAGTTAAATTAAATATTAATATGAGTAAAAGAAGAAGAATCATAATTAAGAATAAAAGTATATATTTAGCTAGATAAAAAAAGAAAGAAAGTAATGAAAATAGTTATGAAATAGTACTAAAGAATTAGAGAAGGTTTTAATACTTAGTAGATTAATATCTTTTAAAATAAAAGACTAAAAGTAAGAAATCTTGTATGAACTTATAATATAAAAAGAGTAATTAATAAAGTATTAAAATAAAAAGTAGAGTATTACTAAGCTAGATTCTTTTAAATCCTTTTATATATACTAAACCTTTCTTCATATAGATTAGTAATTTTATTAAGAGAAGAAATTTAAAATTCAACTTATAATAATAATTACTTATAGAAATCTATCTAAATACCTATAGGGTATTGAGAAAGATCAGATCTAAATACTTATAAGTTTAAACCGGAATTAGAATTAAGAAAAATCTTCTTAATAGAAAGTCAACCTATAAATACTAAGGAAATAGAAGATTATAAAAAATCTATTATCTTAACAGAATGTAAGAATAACAAAGAAGATACACTTTTAACTTAATAATAAGTATACTTATAAAGTATTTAGAGAATTATTAATATAATACAAAAATATGTTATATTTAAAATCTATTTCCCTGAGTTCAACCTAGAGAAGTAAATAATATATTAAGAAATATCTTTCTAAAATCCTAACTTCTCTTTAACTAATATTTAGAGATATAAATATATATTTATACATTTAAAAGAATAGTTCTATCTATTCTTTTTCTTTTACTATATACTTTATAGAAAAACTTAATTTTCCAACCTTCAAATTTAGAATTTTAAATTCTAAATTATTCTACTAAACTCTAGAAAGAAAAAACTACAAATTAGAAAACATAATATCTTATTCGAATATTTCTATTATTTCAGATAGTTACAAAAGCTAATTCTAAACTTTAATAGCTAAAATATTCTATTTTTCTTCTTTAAATTATATAGCTATTTACTTTAATAAGAAGATTCAATATTGAGAGAAATATAATACAAAATAGGAAATCTAATAAAAGAAGATTTTATTTATATTTATAAATCTGTTCTATATTCTTTATCTCTTTTACTTTAATATTCCCTTTATTAAATCAAAGTTCAATGAAAAGTTCCCTATTTTATAGTTTTAATTCTTCATGCTATTTTAAAATTCCTCTAAATATAAAAAAAGAACTTATCTTGAGATAACTAAAGAAGGGGATTATATCTAAAGAGATAAATAGTATATATAAGAATAATATTAAGAATATGACATAATATCTTCTATTAAAAAGATAATATAAAGAAATTAACTAAAATTAAGACAAGCAACAACTAATAATTTAATCTTTTTAAAACTCTAAGAAATCTCAAACTTAAGAATAGAAAAGCTATTATACTTATTATTCAACTAATAACATTTATTAGAATTGATCTAATTATAATTTTATTACTATTACATTCTAATATAGTTAAAATTATAAGTCTTTTAAGTCTTATAGAAGAAATAGTTAGTATAAGGAGTTTTGGAAAGAAAGATATATTTAGAATAAAATGTATAGACTTAAGAACTAGTTTTATTATTATATATAATATAGATTTACTCTTTACTGTAGCTATAAGATATTATATTCTAACTATTATATTTCTTAATAAAGAAACTATAGACAATAACTAAGTAATTCATAATCTTCTAAATCTACTGACTATTAGAATAAATAAAAATTTAAAAAATAAGAATCCTTCATTAAAATACAAATATATCTTTAGTATACAAATAGACTCTTTTATAGTTTTATAAATTTGTAAAGATATATTAGAAGGTTACTTATATAACCTAAAGCTCCTTATAGATTTAAAGCTATAGTATAAATACTATTTCAAAATACTTGTTCTAAGTATTAAACTAGTAATAGGTAACTAGTAAAAGGTCAAGGGGAATTAATAACTCTTAATTATCAAAGAATAGGTTATTTAGAATAATATCTGAAAATATTACTAATATTGATATAAATAGTATTAATAATGGAAAGTTTGGATTCTATAGGAAGTAGGGAACTTTATAGCATTAATATCTAAATAGAGTTTGATTTTAGAAAGGTTAACCTTATATTATATCGAGCTTTTGGCTTTATTATATTTAGGCTACTAAGTAGTCTATTTACTAAATGTTTTAATATTATACCTTAATACATTTAGAGTTATGAATAATTAAAGTAATATAATTCTAACTCTGATAATTGATTCTCTATAATAAATAAAACATATAAGGTTATAAGAGTAATATAAAATACTTAAGCCTTTAAATATTTAAAATAAGTTATGAGGATATATTGAAGTAAGAATTAGATAGCTAGAATTCTAATGTTCCCTTTTAAAGTATATAAGATAAGTAAGTCACTTATAGTTTAGAAATTAGTAAAAACTCTAGAATTTATATAGGAAGAATAGGGAAAGATCTTTAAAAGATTAAAGTCTAAAAAAGTTAAAACCTAGAAAAAGTTTAAAGCAAAAGATTTTAAAATAAAGTAAAAAGAATTAGGAAAAATTATAAAAACCTAGAATTAGTAAAAAGTTAAAAGAAAGGATTAATCCTCGGAAAATAGACTATTAAACCTATTTCTTTTATAAGAAGGCTAAATATTAAACTTATTCTAAAACGTCCTTTTAATAATATTATTAAATCTAATTCAGCCTAAAGGCTTTATTAAAAGATTAAGTATATTATTATTTATATTAATATAATAGAGATTGATCCAATTATCTTACCTAAGATCTCTAATGTAATAAGAATAAATATTAATATACTTAGCTAATTTATAGACTTTAGTATATTTAGTAAGTCTTTTAGTTAATCAATTATCTATAAAGATAATTAGCTTATTAATAGTTCTGAATGCTAAAGTTTATTGATAGAATTATATTTATTATATAGGTAAATAGTTTTTTCCATAGTATCTATTAAAATATATACTTAGTTTTATAAGTAGATAAAGCTACTATTTTTCATTTATTTGAACTATAATTTATAATATTATAAGAGTCTAGGTAAAATATATAAGTTAAAATAGATTTTCTATTATCAATATCTCTAGCTTAATTTGAGTTTATAAAACTAAAAAGATTAAGAGGATTAATATTATTATAGTTATAGATTAATTTGTAATTAGAATTTCTTTTAAGTAACTTTACATCTTATTAAGAGTTCTAAAGTATTTTTAAAAGAATCTAAAGAAAATTAAGAGTAAGTAGTAATAGTTAGCATAATAGCTAGTTTAACCTTTAAGGTTAGATATAATAAAGCTTTTACTTCTTTTTAAGATTCTAATATTTCTTTTCTTAAAGTATTGTTCTTATTAATAAAGAATTTAGTTTTATTATCTATTAGAATTTTAAAATTATAGATATTCTTTTATTAAATCTAATAGAATTTCTATTAGTATATTGAAATTGATTTATTTCTATATTTTTATTCTTATAGTAAATAATTGAATTCTTACTTAAAAAAGTATTAGGTTCTCTTAGATCTTAGATTTTTATATTTCTTTTAAGATTATTATAAATATATTTTAAAGTAATAGACTTATTAGCTCTTAATAGTATAGTATTGATATAATATACTAAAAATATTTACTTTTATTCAGAATAATATTGAGTATAAATATTTTTATTTATTACTAAGAAATACCTTAAAACAAACTTTATATAAGATAGATTTAAAATATAAATATTAAAGTTTAAAGTTCTATTTCAACGTATATAAGCTTTATTAAAGAAATAAATGAAAAGCTGATTCTTATAGTTAATACTAAACATTAAACTTTTAGAACTTTTATTATAAATATAACTAGTAGGTAACTTGATATATATCTTTTTATCTATTTATATATAAATAAGTATGGTACTAATATTATACTAAATTAAAATCTAGCTATAATATATATATATAATTGATATATATCTATAGATTTTGAACTTATAAATAATACTAAAAGTTTCTAAATAATGAATATTAAAGTATTAATTGAAACGTTAAGTAAGTTTTCTGGCTTTATATATAGAATTATTAAAATCCTAATTATTAGACTTTATTTTATAAACCTATCTACTTCCTGATATATTCATATTACTATTTTTAATAAAGAAAATATTAAGAAGTAGTATAATAATCTAAACTTCTATAGATTTGATAGACCTAACTTTTGTATTTATAGATTAAATCTAGCTATTATTAAATTGAGAATATATAGCTTTTGAAAACGTAGTTAGGGTATCTAAAGTATTACTTAATAATATATGTTAAGTAGTATACAAACTACTATATTTATTAATAAATAAGTTATTATTATACTCATACTAATTATAACTAGTATATAAAACTGAATAAGAATAGTTCTTAATTATAGAAAGTATATTTTGTATATAAATACTATTTATAGTCTTTTTTAACTTCTAAATTTAAATAAAGAGTCTCTATAGATATAATAGATTTCTTATTTAAGTTCTTAATACTATTTATAACCCTATTAGGACGAATTATAGAAAGACCACTTAGGTTTCTATTAGGAGAATGATCTAAATTACTATTATTATTATTAATTATATTAAGAAGAAGAGAATAACTAGTATTTCTAGTAGAATTATAAACTCTATTAAACTTAATAATATTTAGATTCTCAAAAGAATTATTAGAATTGAATTAATTAGACTTATTTTCTTTATTAAATTAATCAGACCTAATAGTTATAATATTATTGAAAATGGATAATTCTTATTTTTATTAAAAAATGAATTTACTTTTACGAATTTTTATATATCTTGACTAAATAGTATTATAGATTTGAAAATCTGAACCTAAATAAGTATTATAGCTATAAGTAATTATAATATCCTTTTTTATTTTTAAACTAAGTTTTTTAGAATACTTATTTTTAATCATATAGTAGTAAATACAACCCTATATCTTTATATTATTAATAAAAGATTTCTTTTTATTCTTCAATTTATATGGAACTTTAGACTTAATAGAAGAGTGAAGTATTCTATTATAAATATAGATAGAAGCTAATATAACTAACTTCCAAAAATATAAAAGTAAACTAAAGTTATAGAGAAAAGTTCTAATTTTATTAATTATAGTCTATATAACCTTCTTAATTAAACTATAAGATTTATAAGTATAAGATAATTTTATATTATAAATAATAATATTATTAAGATAAATAACTTTTATTTTATCATTAGAGAACTTAAGGCTACTATTTATATTAATTTCTTTAATTCTCTTATTACTATTATTATTATTAGGTATATTGATAAGCCCTTTGAAAACTAAAGTAACTTCTTTAGAGCTTTTACTTCTGAATAATTTGTTTTAGATAAATCTATTATATTTATCTATAAATAAGATAAAGTATTTATAGTAATTATAAGTCTTTAGTAAATTGAGTCTATATAAGTCGAAACTAATATAATTAAGATATTTAAACTTCTTAAAAGTATTTAAATCTCTATTAGCTTTATTAGTAAACTTACTTTTAAGATAGATTTTATGAATAGGTAGATTATCTTCTTTTTAGAATATTTATGATTAAGATTATTTATTATATGTTTTGTTAACTTAATAATTTTAGTAATATCATTTATTCTATTATATTATAGTTTGAAGTTATTAATATTGGTAATATTAGTATAACGAAGTTAATATTTAAGTTAAATAGGAATTCTAGATTTATAGAAATCGTTAACTGTAATTCTTATAAGCAAGAATTTATCCTACTTAATATTATATAATATAGGGTTACTAAAGAAGATAGATGATATTCTTATCAAGTTAAATTTAGATTAATTTAGTAGATTGATACTTAGTTGTAATATATAATAAATGTTATATAAAGGACATTCAATATTATTCAAAATAGTTTTTAAATTACTTTTTATAATTGAAGTAATCTTCTTAGTAATTCCCTATTTAATAGGTAAAAAGGGTTTTAGTTTTATTGATTCAAAGATTGTAATCTTTAATTATATAAATAATAACTCTAATATTACTAAAGAATGAAATAGGTTTAATTTATTTAATAGAACTCCTGACTTATTAAACCTCCTTAGGAATTAAGCTATTTAAGGTTTTGTAATAAAGATCTTTCAAAGAGAAGGTTGAATTAGAATCATATTTTTAAACTTAATACTTTCTTTATCTTTTTCTCCTTCTTTTTTAGTATTAGCATTCAATTATAAAAGACTTCTAGTTATATTACTAGAGATTTCTTGAACTATTTCTTTTTAAGTGAAAGTAATATTAATTAACTCTAAGTTATTAACTTTATTATTTCTATTTTTATTTTTCTTAGAAGATTTAAGAAGATCTTTATTAATTTTAGACCTTTCTTAAGTAGGAGTTCTTTTAGAATGAAGACTGAAATAGTTTTCTTTAGTATAATTAGTCTTTCAATAATAATTATTAAACATACCTTTCTATCTCTTCTAAGGCTTCTTCATAACTTTAGGAGAAGACTAATTAATAATCTTATTTTTAAGATTTCTTTTAAATATAAAATTAACCAAAGAAGTCTAGATTTTCTTTCTAAATTTATCTAATAAATTAGAAACTAAGGAAACTATTTTATAAAAGTCCTTATTAAACCTAAGATTTTAAACAATTCAAACAATAAAATCTTTACAATCTTTATCTAAATTATTTAAAATGTAAGTAATACTAATTTAATTCAATAGTTTGACTTTATTATAAGAGGAGTTATTAATAAGGTTTTTTAGTTTATTTAGATATTCTTTTATAAATCTAAAACTCCTAAAAGCAATATTAAAGAGTTTTTTAAAAGTAAGAAATTTATTAGAAAAAGTAGTTAAGTTATAAAGCTTTTTTAAATAACTGAATATATAAAAAGTATTGATATTATCTTTAATAATTATTAAAAGACTATCTTTATAATTTAACTATATATAATTAAGAGTTTTATTATACTTATTACTATTGATTCTGATAATAAGTTTAATTAAATCCATAAAGATATTTTTACTGATAGGTAAAGCCTTTATATAAATAGACTAAATATTATAATTCTAAGTCGTTTTTAATTTCAAAATAAAGTAAGATTTAGAGTTATTAACATTTTTAAATAATAGTTTAATAAAGTAAAACAGTTATTTAATAAAGGATTAATTTAGATTCCAAAGTAGTATTAAGATACTTAGAGTTTAATTTTAGTAAACTACTTTTGACTAAAAAATCAAGAATAATATATATTAATAGTTAATCGATAGATTAATATTCCTATAATTTATAGTAATCTAAAATTTAAATCTTATAAGAAATATCCTTTTACAAAAGTTAGAAATAACTTGAAATTCTAATTTATAAAAGTTATAATAGACTTTAGATTCTAATTTATAAAGATCTTAATAGACTTAAGAGCTAGTTTATAGAAAATCTTTATTATGAAATAAGTAGTAATGTGTAGTCGGTACTGCCCTTTTAGGCTAGGTAAGCTATTTTTGAACTGTGCGTGGCCAAAAGTGGTTTTATTTAATCAATATAGATATGTGAAGAAAGAAGGCTTCTGTATAAAACTACTATTTATAGGTTTTTCAAGTAATAGGATAGCTAATTACATTGCCATATGCGTTTATATAATCCCCAGAAACCATTCTATAATAATTGCCTCTAGTTCAAAAAGAAGTTATGCCCTTATAATCCTACCTTTTATTTAGTCTGAATTATTATATTTTGAATAATTATCATTATCACTAATACTTACTATATTGTTATTAATATAATTACTATTATTATTATTACTATTATTATTATTATTATTATTATTATTATTATTATTATTATTATTATTATTATTATTATTATTATTATTATTATTA
>QAPG01000357.1:0-23981 GCA_004366825.1 Colletotrichum spinosum
ATATATCTTATATCTTATTAGTAAAAAGTATTAGATATTTGATACTAGCTATAATTAAACTATATAGTAATTAATAATATTTAGTATACTATAAATCGAAAGTTTTATATAATATTATATATAATATAATATTATAATAATAGTAAAAATATATAATTAGAATACTACTTTACACTTATATAACAAGATTATGTATAATAAGATTATATATAGTGTATGTTATCCTATAGATAAACTACTAATAATATAGTAAAAGTTTCTTTAATCGATTTAGCTTTTCATTATTATTATAAGATTTTAATAAATTAAAACTTTAGTAGTATCCACTTTCAGTCTATTTCGAAATTTTCAATTGAACCTAGTAAGTATATAGATAGTAAATCCTATAGACTCTATTGTTCTTACTAATAGCTATAGGAAACAAAGATAGACCTTCAACTCTGGCTTGTATACACTTTCAAGCATGGGTACTACCCAATCTGGGTAGCACACCGATCTTGCTTACTTCAATGAATGGCTGACAATCTTTCCAACCACCTTCCTACCAACCACCAGTCGCGGTGAACTTCTGTCAGTCCTCGGTCATTCCTTGGCTCGTCACACACATGTTACCTACCGAATTCATGTGTAGTTAACGTGTCCCACCCTCCTTTATCCGCTTCCAGTGCAAGCTGCCCGGCGGGGGCCTGCTCCATCTCCGCCGACCCCTTTCAACGCCTGCGGATGATGCTGGTCGCCAGCCCTCTTCCTCAATCTGCAGCCTAGCATTCTGACTAGCCTCCTGGGCGAGTAGCTCTTTCGTTCCCAAGATGCCGGGCCAGCCACTCATGCCCCTCGAATCCAGACCATGAGCTGTGTCGGCTCCGTTGGTGCAAGCATCTATCGTACCACATGGACCATTTTCTAATTTCCATGTCCGGCCGCAGCGCCAATCACCTCCACCCAGGTCTCAGGATGGCAAGCGAAGCAACAGGGGGCGGCCGATGCCCCCATCAAGATACCTAGTATGCACAGCAGGATGGGAGAAGGGTTAGTGAGGCCGGTCTCTCCCTCAGCCTTTAGGGTAGACAAAACACTGACGCTTAGCAATGTGTCGTCTCACTACAGCGCATCAGTAATTGCCCCAGGCATGTTCAGCTTCCTTTCGAAATCGCGACAAGTGGATATATCGTCTTACATCGTCTGGCTCTTTGGCGAGGGAATTCGACTGCCAAGGAATCGTTCACTTGGTTTCTACTACTACGTGCGCACTCTCCTCTTTCTGACGTATACTCGATTATCCTCAGAGCAATCACTATGCCTCGTGCGGCCCCCAATGCCACCCCGCCCCGGCTGGCATTGGAATCCTCCATGTGACTACCCAACGCCAACCTCCACCAACACCAACAACAACCCACCGCCGGCAACCCTGGTTCGACTTCTTGTCATGTCCCTTCACCTCATACGGTCACTTTGCATTGCTCATCCCAGTGGACGCTTGACCACCAACATTTCTTCACCTCCTCACGCGCGTCCTTCCTCCCCTGACTTACCACCAACCGGTTTGTGGGAAAAAATGGCACGCTCGAGTAGTAGTACAACATGTGGTACTCTTCGTATAAGATTATTGTCCTTATGATCATCCTTATTGATGTCTTCTCTTGTTTGTCGTCAGTTGTCGCTCCCTTGTCACTCGTCGTCTCTCGGTGGCAGCTGAGACTAGGTACGCCCTCTCATCTCCAATCTGGGTGCTTATTATTTACCCTGATATTCCTGGCAAGATGCTTTGTACTGTTCAATTCGAAACACAGTTTGTGCGTGCCAACCTACGGATTCCGCCCATACTGGCAAACGTATAGATCTGTGTAGATGAATGGGAACGCACTACCAGTTGTACAGCTGCTGACCAGGCTGGCCAGGCTGACCGGAGCAATCAAGCACTGCGAGAGCACCTTCTTATCACTGCCATGGATTATACGAGAAGGCTTACACGCTTGCTGCTCCGGACTTTCACCTCTGCATCTCGCTTTCCCGGACATTTTCTTGTTCACTTGGATATTCGCTCCTGTCCACGAGTAGCAAAGAGCTGATAGTAAATGCGGCAGCTATTATGACGCTTCACCCACCCTCCCTCGTCGTCTCGCGTCACATTGATTGGCCGTCGGTCACAAAACGTAGTAGACTCTCCCGCTTCCGTTCCGATCCCCTTCTACCCGCTCTTTCGTCGGTCCACCTGTGCAAGGGTAAGGTACCGCTATTCCTCTGATACCCTGTCTCCTGGCTGCCAACGGCTTTTTGGTTCGTTCGACGCCTTGATGGTCCAAACCAGGCATGTTTCTTTGGTCCAAGAGTTTCCCAGTGTCTCCATCTTGCCTGTTGGACTCCAGCCCTTCTGGTCAGGTTTACCAATCAGAATGCATACCCATTGATCTTACTACCCACACACTCCTTCCTCTTACAGATCATTAGAAGTTCCAACATAGCTCTGCATCCCCCATTGTCATTGGGGCCCAACCACGTTCTGTTGTAACGCCCTGTTGGTATATATATGAACTTTTGCATCCAGCGCAATTCAAGCAACGCGGGAAAACTGGATAGCCAACAAGAAGGGCCGTGGCCATGCCAGTTATGACCAGTTATGAAACTCACACCGCCATCGTTGACAAGGTCGCCGTCGTCCTCCCCAACACATACCTACTGTCCTTCAGAGGCCTCATCTTCGGATTATCCGTCGCCAGAACTAGCGACCCAGCAGTACAAGCTCACATCGTTGTACACTGCAGGCGAATTCTATTCTATCGGCCAGTCAGCCGACCCTAACAAATGTTCGCAGTCTTTTGGGCACACGACGACAGCGAACTGGAACTTCAAGGCCATGGCGCCAGCGTCTTCTTCGCTGTCCATCCCGAATGTGCTCTCCTCGGATTTTAACACTTTGGCTGAGTACGACACGCGGATGTCAGAACCGTACGGGGCCGAGACGTACCGCCATCCGACATCCTCACAGACCACCTCCTTAGGAGTTCAGCCGCACTCACTCGCGAGTGCCAGCAGTCGTTCGCCGCCACAGTCGTCCTCGAGAGAACCTTTTCATTACTCGTACGTGGACCATGGGCCGAGCTCTTTAGTACCTACGGTCAAGACAGAAAGCTTTAGCGAATACAATTCGGGAGTTGACAAGTATCACTTCCCATCTACGCGCTCGACGCAGGTTCCCTATTCATCGGACCAGGATCACTACGGCAACCCGGACCACAACTACACTCCAGATACGCATTCTTCAGCGTGGCATAAGGCCGAATGTGATGCTGAGCATTACCATTCACAGTCGCCGGCAGCAGAGACCGGACCACTAGGACAAGGAATACAACGGGTTGATCAACTAAAACCAAGCCGTTCAAAAAGGGCGCCGCGTAGGATGACGACCGTTGCCGACGCCAATTATCAATGCGACGTCAATGGCTGTGGCAAGTTATTCAGTCGCAGCTACAACTTCAAAGCTCATCTGGAGACACACGACGAGAAAAGAGAGTATCCGTTTCCGTGTCCGATTACCGACTGCAACAAAAAGTTTGTGCGTAAAACAGACCTTCAGAGGCACAATCAGAGCGTCCACATGAAGGAAAGGAATCACAAGTGTGACTTTTGCGGCCGCTTGTTTGCCCGTAAGGATACGCTTCGAAGGTGAGCCCGCGTTACAGACGATGGTTAACGGGACCCATCTTTGCGGAAGCTGACGACGCACGCAGGCACATGGAAGACGGATGTTCTAAGCGATTCGATGTCGGTACTTGCGACCTAGGAGCCGACGTACATGACCCTACGACTCGAGCCATCAGGGGGCCTATGGACCACCTCAAGCGGCCGCCACACAGCAATCTACCACCCATCTCGATGTCCTTGAGCGACGGTGGACCAGGAAGCGGCGGCAGTGGGAGCGTTCTCCTGCATCCTGTCAATTCAGTGGGCAGAAGCATGACCTTGGCGTCTGCGGCTACGGAAGGGGCGCAAGGTGATGGCTGGCCACGTTGAGTGTGTGTAACACACTCGCCAAGGCAGTTGTCGAGGCGAAACAGTTGTCGACTGGACTAGATGGCTGGGCTGGGCGGTTGTTGCTTAGATGAGAAGACAGGGTTGTCTTTCTCTGTTCTCATCTCTGGCTCACGTGGTGCGGTCTGACGATGCTATAGGGGCAGTCGCAGGTTGGGGGAGCTGCGACCAGAGCGAACATAAGCTGCACGCAAGGGACTGTATATTAGGTAACCAGAAGATAGGGGTACGTCATCCGCAAACGTGTCGCTTTGAAGTGCAGTCAGTAATGCCTAGAAGACAATGACCCTTGACAGCTTATTTTGACGACTATTCACTCTATCAACCTAATCGATTACATTGAACGAAGACAGCAAGCGACCTGCATATGCACCGCCTCTCCCCCAAACAGCAACATCTGCTGTTTTCTACTTGATTCGTCGAACTCTCATTGAGCAGTCTCACAAGCATCCGATGGAGAACGACACAGCGGAGCAGTCTGAAAGAGACACAGCGGAAAGTTCTGAAAGATTACTCGATATGCGAGGGCATGTGATGGGTTGGCAAAGCCGTGAGAACGTCAAACGCACCAGTGCCAACTCTGCCCAGTCGACCCATGACGATACGACTACTGGGAGTTTTGAGGTCATCCCAGTCGCCATCTAAGACTGCATCCTTCAAGAAGGACAGTGTTGTCTCGAAACTCATTTTGGTGAAGGGGCTGACGTTGCTGCGCAAACCGTTGCGGTTGAATGGTGTGAAGTCGCCGTTACGTGTCATGTAGTCCGCGATCAGGTTCAGGTGTCGGTTGTCGACGCTAATACCGTGACCCCCGAAAACGCCTGCTAACTCGGAAACGATGTTGCTCCGACAAGCCTCTACGCCGTACACATCCAGCACTGCCGCAATGTCGTTGGTCGCGATCTTGTTTGGATCGATGAAGTCGCCATACTTCTGCATCGCCTTGAGATTGGCGCCCGATGTGGAAATTGCGGGGAACGAGATTTCCTTGCCTGTCCTCGGATCCTTGGCCTTGTGGTCCGCCGTAAAGCTGCACATCCCAACACCGGGTATCTGCTGGACGACTGACTTTTTGACCGCTGCTTGCACGATGTTGAGCATTAAAACCTTCGGGGTATCGGCTTCAAACTCGAGTGTAAACTCGCACCATTCCACTGACGGGTCGCTGCTGAAGTGCGTGACGCGCAGGTATCGATCCTTGACACGCTCGGCTCTGAAGCTGCCTTCGCCATCTTCCTCGTCTGCCTCTTCTTCGTCATCGTCGTCCCCATCCACGCTTGTCCTTCTGGCTTTCGGCGGCGGGCTGCCGCCAAAGCCTTCGTCTTCTTCGGGCGAGTTCTCACGCTCCATTTGCCGCTGGATCGCTTCATCCTCGTCGTCATTGGGGCCGTATGAGACGGCCTCTTCTCTGTTTGCTCTCTGTTTAGCGCTCGTCGCATCACCGTCGCCATCGTCGTCGTCCTCATCGTTATCTTCTCCCACTCCTCTTGGTTCACCGTTGCCAGCAGCCATTTCCACAACACCAGCCTTCGCACCGACATCGGGTGTGGCGGAGCTCGAGTCGCTGCGGCGCTTCTTAATTTCCTTGACCATGATCTTCAGCAGGTGATCAAGAAATCTACTCTCGACGGTATCCAAAACATCAGACGTGTTGATGGCATACGTCTTGGTGTACTCTTTGGCAGGGAAGAAGTTGAGGCGTATATCGTACAGCTTGGCCAGCGCGCCGTTCTTGCCTTTGCCGATGCGTTCATTGACGGTAGCCGTGTCGAGTATGTCGGCTAGCGGCAGGACGCTGATAGACTTGGCGAAGATTTCTCCTTCCGCCGGAGAGAGCTCCTCGTGCAGGAAGAGGGTCATGGCCGGCGTGGAAATAGAACGGCTGGCCGTCATCAGGATCTCTCGCAGTCGGGGAATACCCAGCGTCACGTTCTTGGCTGAGTGGCCAGCCAAATGGAACGTGTTCAGGGTCATCTGTGTAGAGGGTTCGCCTATACTCTGGCCGGCGACGATGCCAACACCTTCACCAGCTTCGACCAGCGACCGCATGTACTTGGCGGCGAGAACGAGCTCGGCGCTTTTCTTGCTGACGGCGGGGGCGTTTATCAAGCTTGACGATGCATTGGACTTGTCGCGGATCAGGCCGTCTGTGTTGTCCTTGATGTATTTGGTCATCTGCTCGTAGAACTTCTCAGAAGTGGCGAACGCTACTCGTGCAGGGTTCGCCAGGGAGATGACAGGATCCTTGGCGGTGATACTGTTCGCCTTGACATGCTTGATGGCGCTCCGCATGTGTTTGAGAATATCGTCTTTGTTGCCAGCAAACCTCTCCTTGAAATCGCTACTGAAATTGAGTTGCGCCGACTCGGACCCAATGTTGCGTAGAACAAAGCCGAAGTCGGTTAGGTACTTCTGTTTCGTCGGATCCAACCCGTCCTCCCCGTAGAGGAACTGAACCAGCGTGCCATCCGCGTCGCGGACCGTGGAATCGTACGACACAGTCAGCCCTTCCATGCCTTTGATGATACATCTCTGTAGATAACCGGAGCGGGAGGTCTTCACAGCAGTGTCAATAAGACCCTCGCGACCCGCCATGTGATGGAAGTAGTACTCCTGTGGTCGAATACCCGTCAAGAATCGCTGAACGATATATCCGCCGGCGCGAACGTCGGTCTCGAATGGCTTGAAACAGGGTAATGACTTTCCGCTGACCATGAGAGGAACTCGTCTTCCTTCCAAAACTTGCTGTCCCAGGTTGCAAGAAATCAGGTTGGCGTTGACTGAGCTACCCTTGGCACCAGAGGTTGTCATCGACTGCATCTGATTCTTCGGAAACTGCTTAACCAAACCAACAGGCAAGCATGCCTTTGTCACTGCGCTCGAAACATGACCGGCGCTCTGATTCATCAGCATGTCCAAACCTTCCTGTTTGCTGTCGTCGCGCATGACCTCTTCGAGACGAGCGAGAAGCTCCGGGTCTGTACTACCGGGAGCCTTATCCTCAAGCGAGACATACTTGGCTGCAACCTCGAGACCAATGCTCTTAGCAGCCATAAGAGCCTCCTTTCGAGATTTCTCTCCTTCGGGTGTCAGTCTGAGGTCATCCATGCCGCAAGTGAAGGCACGCATGTTCAGGTACCTCGTAAGGAGCCTGCCCAAGCCACTCAGCAACTTGCCGGCGACGGCAGGACCATAGATTTCGTGTATGGCGTGAATGAGACCGCCTGAGCTGGGGCCCAGGTGGGCTTTATCGAGGATTCCCGACAGGAATTGGCCGTCTTGAAACAAAACAACCCCCTCCTCCGAGCCCTTGCCCCATTGATCAGCCTTCACCTGACTACTGCCCGTCATCCAGAGGCCTTCACCGTTGGGCGGCTTGATGTTCTTCAGGATGGTGGTGACGACTTGCTTGCCTGTCCACTTGGGTGCGGGCTTGATGATGGCAGGCGGGATTAGCTCGATCCTCTCGCCGAGGATATGGCCGCTTTCCGGACGCAGGGCCGCGTAAATCAGTTGCTGATAAGCATCTCGATCGAACAAGGTGTCCTTGTTGCAAAGAGCCACGGAGACCGAGAGATGATCCTGAATCAAACCACGGAGGGGCTTGCCGGCAGTCCCAGACAAATACTGGTGGTCGGTATCAGCAATCTGAAGTGCCTCAGCCCGAGCAACCTCGTTCTGGGGAAAATGCATGTTCATTTCGTCGCCGTCAAAATCTGCATTGTACGTATTGCAGTTGGCATAGTGCATGCGAATGGTTTTCTCTCCGGGGAGGACGCGCACGCGGTGTCCCATGATGGACGGCTTGTGCAGGGTCGGCTGACGGTTCATCAAGACGACGTCACCGTTCGTCAGATGTCGGTATACTTTTTTGCTCTTCATGCCGCCTGCTTGATTGCTGGTCGGGGCCAGTAATTGATTGGCAAGGGAAACACGGTCATCAACCGACTTGGATCGGAGATTGACTATCTGGCCGTTCTCGTACTCGATGGCTGCCGCACCAGGCCATTTGTCCACGCCATTGATAACGGCTTGTTGCATATCACGAAAGTTGTGACTTGTAACGGGCTCAGGGTACGTGAGTTTGCGGGCGAAGACTGGGGGAACACCAATCTCGTTCGTCTCTATGTTGGGATCCGGAGAGATGACACTTCGGGCTGCGAAATTGACTCGCTTCCCCATCATATTCTTTCTGAAGAGACCTTCTTTCTTCTCCAATTTCTGCTTGATACCGTCTTCGTTCCGCTTGGCTGCGGCGCCTTGAACTGGGTTTTTGCTTTTGTCGATCAAGGAGTTCACTGACTCTTGCAAATCGGTCCAAATCTGATGCAGGTCGCTGATGTTCCTCACTCGGCCGTATTGGTCTGTGCCGCCCACGTTCTGGTGGATTCTAGCGATGCTGCCGCAGTTGCGCAGGATGTTCTTGTACAGAGTGTTTTGCTGAGCTTCTGAGATCTGCGAGTCACCCATCCGTGCCTCGGGGCGGAACTTGTTTGGCGGTACAAGGATCGTTCGAAGAAAGAACACGTCAGCCGTCACTGTCGCGGCTTTCTTCTTCTGTGGTTTCGAGCTGTAGATTAACGACATGATGTCCTGTTCCTTGGCAAAAAGCTCCCTCAGACGAGCCCGTACCTCCATGACGCTAATGTAGCGTTGTTGTCCTGGAACGGCTGTCACGGCATCTACCGCAGCCTGATCTTCCTTGTCCGTCAGGTTCTCACCGCTGCCACTAGCATCGTGCATTTCAGTATCGTTGTCTTCGGCTGAAGCCATGTCAACGTCAGCGACACCTTCATCGACAGGTCCGGAACTGCGCTTTGACTTGGACTTGGAAGCGCGAATCGGGCCAGCCATCGAATCCTTGAGGTGTAAGTTCCTCTGAGCCATTTGAGCAAGGTCTCTCTCGCTCAATGCTTTTTCGAATATCTTAACGAATCGGTCTTTGCGGTACGTGGGCGAGATACCGCCGCAATTGTCGCACTTTCGGACTTTTGTGATTTGCGTCATGAACTCCTTGATGAGTTCCCTCCGCATCTCCAAAGATCCCTCATGTTTGCCTTTTCTGACCTCGCCGATGCTGATCTTATGAGCCTTGAGACTTTGGCGAACAAAGACCTCTCGGGCAGTGATAACGTTGTCGACGGCAGATGTACCTTCTTCTTCAGCCTCACTGTCGTAATCGACGGGAACGCCAGGTAAAGCCAGGCCCTTGAGGTCCTCGCCGATAGCATCTATCAGGTGGGCTTCGTGGAGCAGCCCATGTTGCAACAGTCGAAGCTTGCAAGAGTAGCGGTTGATTTCACGGTGGCGCATTCGGAACCCTTTGCAATACACACACTGTGATCTCAAGAGTCTGAGAACTTGGTCAAGAAATATTGGGTGGTACACGGGCACAGGAAGCTCGATGTGGCCGGCGTGGCCAGGGCATGTGGACTGATTGAGATTGCAGGTTGTGCAGCTATCGCGGAATGTCAGCGAAAGAGCGTGGTTAAAGACAGACAGGGGTGACAAACAGAACATCACCCCAGGAGCCGAGAGCCGTGTCGTAGAGACCGCCAGGTACGGGGTTGAGAAGGTTGTCGAACGTGCTATCGTTCTCAATGCGCTTGACGGATATGGCTCTGATCTCTTCCTCGGTGAGAAACGTAAATTCGACAGTCTCAACGGACGACGAGATGGGCTGGGAGATGTTCATTTTGTCGCCAGTTCTTCATGAACAGATCTCGAACAGCTCGGAATGCAGGAAATAAGAGAGCGAGGCGAAGAAATGCTAGGTTCAAATCCAGCGCCCCAGCCGGTGCAGACAATTTTGATCGCAGCTTCAGCAACCCAAAGTAGGGACCGAGAGCAACTTTTTTTTCAGTAGCTGGCGACAGAAAGATTAGGACCCACCCCACATGAAAGGCAGGCAGGGGCACTCGTCTCTTATGTAAGCAGCCACGCTACCTCGCACTCTGTCTTCGTTTTTTCATCATTTGAGACTTCAAATCTAGTACATCATCAACTTGGTCCGGTCGACGCTTCACTTCGTCGCCCTGGCTGTCTCATTGATGAGTTTGAGCTCTGCGCGATAAGCCTTGCATGTCTTTCACACACAAACTCAGCTTCAGATTTCTTCCTAGGACGATTTATCGAAAGACACGACGATGGATCGCCGCGCAGACCTCAGCAACCTAGGCCCTCGCCACGATTCCACTTCACGCGTTATCAAGTCCGAATCCACTTCCGATAAGATGAAAGCACTAAAGGCAAGAGTAGCTGCCGCGATTGGAAACAACAAGACCAAGGCAGGCCTCAATGTTGGTTTGCATCCTGCACTGGAAGGCTTGGGACAAGCCCGACAACCTACAAGGATAGGGGACGCGTCAGCTCCCTCGAATCGATACAACTCTTCACTCGTATCTACAGCCGGTCTGGGGAATAGGCTGTCAGATCCGCCGGGACGCGGCCACGATGCTCGTCCGTCAAATCCGTACCTCAGTGAGCAGGCGGCTCAGCCCGCGAGCGGGAGGCAACGGCAGCCTCGGCCACTGAACTTCCATCCCCGAGGCAAGTTCGTTCAGCAGGCAAATGCACTACGGCGGCAGGCTGCCCTTGAACAAATGAAGAGGCGCATTGCGGCACAGACTAGGAAGGCCGGTATAGACGAGGAGTTGGACATGGAAAAGAATCTCGTGGTCGAAGCTCCTCCAGAAGTTGAATGGTTTGATGAGGGCTTGCTGCATGGGACTTACGACGGGATTGACGACGGATCTCACCTCAAACTGGCTTCGGAGGACACGATTGTCACAGAGTACATCCAACATCCCGTGGCGCTCGAGCCGCCGCAAGAACGGAACACTCCAGCACCAAAAGCCATGTACCTGACGCCCCGCGAACAGAAAAAGCTCCGGAGACAGAGAAGAATGGCGGATCTCAAAGAACAGCAAGCAAAAATCAGGTTGGGTCTCGTACCGGCTCCGCCGCCCAAGGTCAAGAAGAGCAACATGATGCGCGTTTATGCGGATTCAGCAGTGAAGGACCCGACAGCAGTGGAGAACCTAGTCAATCGCCAGATCGCAGAAAGGCAACAGAACCACTTCCAAGCAAATGAAGATCGCAAGTTGAGCAAAGAGGAGAAACTCGAGAAGCTTGCCAGCAATCAACAGAAGGACGCAGCAAAGGGCATTCACGTGCTGGTATTCAAGATCAACAGCCTCGCGAATGGCCAACACAGATTCAAGATCGGCAAAAACGCAGAACAACATGCACTCACTGGTATATGCATTATGCATCCAAAGATGAGTCTAGTCATTGTGGAAGGTGGCGAGCACGGCATTCGGAAGTACAAGCAGCTCATGCTAAACCGCATCAACTGGGCAGAGAACACGCCGTCACGGGAGGGTACGTCGCAGCAACACGGACGGGACTGGCTGGTGGCGGAAAACGACAAAGGCGACCTAAAGGACATGTCGCAGAACGAATGCAAACTGGTCTTTGAAGGCGAGGAGAAGATGCGCGCCTTTCGGAAGTGGGGCAGTAAGGTCTGTGAATCTGATGCGGAGGCAAAAGATGCTCTCGCAAGAGCGAAGATGGATAATTTTTGGGCGATTGCCAAGACCATATAAGTCCACGGCGAGAAGAATCTGATATGGAACGATACAGGGTCCCGAGAGGCAGATAATGTAACGAATCAGAAGACGCTGGTCGCCAGTCTGATTCATCAAGACGGACAGACACTTTGAACATAGCCAGCTAGATGCGCAGTTCGAATGCCATCAGTATATTCAGATCTAAGAGCCACCATTGGATCAGTACATACGGCACGGCAGGTGAGAAAAGGTGGCCCAAGGTCACCGAGTATTGTCATTACACAATCCCAAATCCCGGAAAGCGATTCACCAAGTTTGGTGACATCGCAATCCGCCCATTCCGCCACTAAGGTGCTACAGGCTGGGCGGGGTGTCGGGACATGATGTCACATCCGTATGAGTTGCGCGTCGCACGCTGCTGCCGCATTTTGATTCTTACCATCTTTAGAAGCGATGCCACCGTAATGGGGAGAGAGAAATAGGTCATGATTTGACATTCCTTGCAGCCTTCCTTTGCTGCCGTGTCTAATGTACAGCCCGTTGCGCTTTGCAAAAAACGCGTGATAACGCCGGATTAACCCCAAAAGCCAGGACGGTCCCCCTCGTCAAGCATTCCCAAACTAATCATGAACCACCCATGGAAAGACAAAAGCAGTAGCCAGCATACTTAGTTGCGCTCACCACGAAGGCGGCGAGCGAGCTGGATGTCCTTGGACTGGATAGTGACGCGCTTGGCATGGATGGCGCACAAGTTGGTGTCCTCGAAGAGGGAAACGAGGTAGGATTCGACCGACTCCTGAAGGGCACCGATAGCCGATGACTGGAAGCGCAGGTCGGACTTGAAGTCCTGGGCAATCTCACGAACCTGGAAATATGTTAAATTAGGACGTGGCGTAGTGCTTGCGAAACCGTGGGGATCTTACCAGGCGTTGGAAAGGGAGCTTGCGGATCAGAAGCTCGGTGGACTTCTGGTAACGACGAATCTCACGAAGAGCGACGGTGCCAGGCTTGTAGCGGTGAGGCTTCTTGACGCCTCCAGTAGAGGGGGCGCTCTTGCGGGCGGCCTTGGAAGCGAGCTGCTTGCGAGGGGCCTTGCCACCGGTGGACTTACGGGCAGCTGCAACGGACGATTAGCATGACTTGGAGATAAGCGGAGCGGATGAGTGGCTGGTGTTTTCGAATTCAAGTCGAAAAGAACGTACTCTGCTTAGTACGAGCCATTGTGATGACGTGGAGTAAAGGTTGAAATGATTTCTTGCGGTGTGCCGGGGTTGTTGGCTGCGTTGGCAGATGTTTCGTTGATGACTGTTGTTTGATTGCGGGCGGTGCGTTGCGGGTGGATGATGGAGAAAATGGTGTTTCAGTAGGTGGAGGGCGGAGGGAATTAAATAGGAAGGAGGCTTGGTTGCCTGCGGAGGGGAGTGATTGTGTACCACGAGGCAGGTGGCCTGTGCGGGAGCGTCAAAAAAGCTGGTTTTTTGAAGGTACAATGGCTCTGTACTTTTGCACGCACCAGTGGTCATTTTATGCGCTTTGCTGCTAGCTTACAGCGCCGATTTTTGATTGGCTGGAAATCTAGCAACATCTGTCACACGGTACCCACTATCTTTCGTAAGCCCCATTCGTAGAAGGTACGACATAGACGTACTTGCCGGAACAGTGGGTTCAATGAGCTGGTTTTTGTCTGCGGTCCCTCGTGGGTTAGTACTCTTGACACCAGCAATGAAACTCGATGAGGCCCTTCCTTCGCTCATGGCCGATTGGGAAAATGCTTGTTGACGGCGATGCTTTTAAAGGCTCTGTGCCTGTATTGATAGTCCTTTGTCTTCAGGAGCTAAGTATGCGCATCCTCTCTAATGTTGACTTTACCACGCAGGTAGCTGGGGCAGGCTGCTGCGATGCAACGCCTGACAGCGTTACTTGCCTACTTGAGGTAGGTAGATACGACATCTGCCGCGTGGCTAGTGACCGCGTCGCGACCCGCCAGAGGACGAATCGTCCTAAAACCTGGTATGTAAGGTGGCATCTCTAATCATTGCGCAAGCACAGTACGGAGTATACCGCCTAGGTAGGCATGCATAATGCTGGGTCAAATAACTGGCTTCGCCCAAAACCGTTAGTGACATTTTTGGGGCTTAGTAGTGTATGTCTTTGATAGGTAAGAGAGGATGACTTTTTATCTAACAGAAGATGTTCTTGAGCATACTGCATAAGGGATGCGACAGGTCAAACCGCTTCGTATTCACGCCGATACTTCTGATTGCAACAGCATAACCAAGCAAAACGATGGCACATATCCGTTACGGACACAGGCGCATGGATGGCACTGAGGCTACTGTTGTTTGCTCCTGCCATGCTCTGCAAGCGTTCAACAGAAGCAGCAGCGTCGCGGTCCCCAACGACCAGGCATGTGCCTTGCCCGATCTGGCACGTGTCTTTGGTGCCTGGCGTCGAAGAAGGTGTTGAATTTTTTAATTGGTCCCATAGTGTGCGCGGCAGAGGAAGGCAATGTCATTGAAGCCTTTCAACACCTTGACTACCTACGAGCAATTATGATGATAGCATGCGCTTGTCCACACATGGGTTCATTGGCAGTGGGCTGTCTTGTCGATTGGCGTGTCTGTGTCCGTAACGGATATGTGCCATCGTTTTGCTTGGTTATGCTGTTGCAATCAGAAGTATCGGCGTCCATGCGCCTGTACACAAGACTTGAGTGACCAAGTAGCAAAGCGCAGCGTGAGCCTGAGGTGGTGACATATCATGTTGCACGCTCGCGGCGGCATGTCCTCCGGAAACATCGACCTTACTCAACTGCCTATCGTGCATACATGTGAATTCGGGGTTTTCACGTCATACGTGGGATACCTACATTTTTACTTCGTCATCCGCAGCGCACCTATGTACCAATCAGAGCGGGCCTTGTACGCATACCTAAAAGAGAAAGGGCAAATAGGTTGGAGTGTACGGATATATACCCCGTATTCCGTGCCTTTCCTATTCCTGCGTGTTTTCCCCCGCCTTGGGTCGCGTCGCGTTGACGCGCGACGTCTCCGCTTTTCCTTTGGCTGATCCCAAGTTTCATCGGACCTAGCCTTGCTCATATAAATGGCATCCCTCATCTGCCCGTCCGTAGGTGATCCGAACCAACAAGTCGAGCCCCACGCCACTGTACCTGCCACTACATTTACGTACTCTTACAAACACGTTTTGCGGCCACATCCGAGCCCTTTGGAGACCTTACGTACTCGGTTGCTACTCTCCCAACATGACTGGACGTAAGTATTGTCCAGCAACGCTACGCTTATTGAGGCGGTCCGCATCCACGTGCTCGGCTTTTCTAACTCGACAATAGGCGGAAAGGGCGGAAAGGGCCTTGGCAAGGGCGGCGCTAAGCGTCACCGCAAGATTCTTCGTGACAATATTCAGGGTATCACCAAACCCGCTATCCGTCGCCTCGCTCGTCGTGGCGGTGTCAAGCGTATATCAGCCAGTAAGTTCTCGCTTGCCTGTCTCGTAGAATGTTACTGAGAGTATACTAACCTGTTATTCTTGTAGTGATCTACGAGGAAACCCGCGGCGTTCTGAAGTCCTTCCTCGAGGGTGTCATCCGAGATGCCGTCACCTATACTGAGCACGCCAAGCGTAAGACTGTTACGTCTCTCGACGTTGTCTACGCGCTGAAGCGCCAAGGCCGCACTCTCTACGGCTTTGGTGGCTAGTTTCTTTTGGGCCTTTATTGCATGTCTGTTATGATTTATTCTTGGCCAGTCGTGCCTCCTGACGACGCGGCATCACACGGGCTTTGGGAGTGAAGTCTTTCTGGCACGAATGACTGGGTTTGGCTGGTTTTGGGTGTTCTACTGTACCATACGGGAAACAACGGGGTCTTGCATGAATGGTTTGATCGGCTTCTGATGTAATCGATCCCTCGCCTAGGCATGATTCGAGCGTTTGCAATTCTTCGTCGTATTATCGATGTGGTCGTTTCCGTGGGCTTGAGCCATGAATCAGCAGCCATTTGGGTCTGAGTGGTGTCTGGCTTTGGGCAATCGAGAAGCGTACCTAGCAGAGGCAAGTATTAATGTGTTCTAAAACCGGCCACCATGCAGCGTTGCGGTGATGTGAGGTCCTAGAGTGGGCATAGCGTGCTGCATGAGCTACTTGTCCATCCACCGCAAGCGGTGGGAGTATGGTATAGCCAGTGGAGGGAGGTCTCTTTTGCTTGGCTACGCGCTACCTGCGGCTTGTTGATCCCGAACTACAATCGACATTTGTGGGTACCTACAGTAGGGTCCATGAAATATCAACGATTAGTTAGTATACCTAATACTGGCTACCCCCTATACCTGTTGAATTAATTGTATTGTTATTATTGAATCTAAATTTCTTAGGAGGTTATAGAAGTACTATATATCTAATAGGGGTATATTAATTTAATCCTATAAGATATATATATATAATACATATTCTTTTATTTGATATATTTCTTTAATAAGAAATTTCTAGAACTTTTCTCTATATATATAAGTTTGATAAATAGTTTTTTAAAAATAAGGTTTTTTATTTATAAATCTATTAAGTAATCTAGAGGGTAATATATATTACATACGATTTTGTTATATAAATATTAACTGGTATTCTAGTTATTTATTAATATTGTTATTATATTATATAATATATAGTATTATATAAAGCTCTAGATCTATAGTATAGTAATTACTTACTAATTGCTATATATTTAGCTATAGTTAGTATTAGATACCTAGTACTTATTATTAGTAAAGTATAGAAAGTATATTACTATATATATAGTAATATATATAGTTATTATATACCTTATAGTATAATATAACTAATACTGATAACTTTTCTTTTTACTATATATTTTAATATTTATCTATTTATATAAGAAATAATACCTTTAGTAATCTATACCTTTTATCTTAATAATACCTAAATACCTATTTATCTATTTTAAATCTAGAGTTTTATATAATACTATATATTATATAATATAATATACAATTAATAATAAATAACCAGAATACTAGTTTGTATCTATATAGTAGGATTATATTAATACACTCTTACTAAATATCTAATACTTCTATAGTCTCTTAAGTAATTTTTAATTTAAGAATAATAATACAATTAATTTAATAATTAAAAGTCTTATATATATTATAAAAAAACTATTTAAATTAAAACTTTCTTAAGGCTTTAAAGAGAAATATCTACTTCTTCTAGAAAGATTATTTTAAATAACTTAAAAGATTTAATCCTCTAGATTAATTAAATTAAATCTCTATATTAATCTTATAATTTTTAAGATTTTATAAACCCCTTATTTTATAATATAATTCTTCTAAAAACATCTAGTGAAAAATATATAAAGCTTACTATTAAACTAAAAATCCCTAAGATTTCTAATTATTTAATAAAAGCTTAATAGTTGCTATAGGCTTTATTTTAATCTTAAACTATAATTCCTAAAGTTAAAGAAGATATTAGGATTATTTTTACTAAGAGAAATACTATTTTATAAACTATAACTTTTAAATATCTTTTAACTATTAATATAGCTTTTTATAAAAAAAGATAAACTAAATATACCTTTTAAAGAAAGATATATTATAAGAAGATAATAAAAATATAAGTAATATAAAAGTATATTAGAGATATAATTTCTCTAGATTTCTTATAATATTCTTAAAATATAATAAGAAGTTTTAATATCTAATTATTTAAACTTAAGAATTATATAAATTATAATAAGATAGAAAAGAAAGTAGAAATAATTACTAAATATTAAGTAATACTTATAAAACTTATAAGAAAGAAGCTAAGCTTTAAAAGTAATATAAAAGCCTAGGTTTCTTAATAAGAAAAAGCTATTTATAAGTATTTCAATATTAGAATTCTAAATACTTATAAGCTTACTATTTAGTTTATAAAATATATTATAACTTTTATAGATTTTTAGATTAAATCTCAATTTTTTTTATATTAAATTATAGTCTTTTAGAAAGCTTAAGATAATAATCTAATAATTACTAAAATTATAAATTAAACTTACTTCTTTATTTTAAACTAGAAGATTATTCTAATAAAAATTAGATTAATAAGAAGGATATTTAACCCTATAGATATTTAAATTAATAATAGAGAAATAGTAGAGAGATCTTCTCTTTTTATAAAAAGTTAAAGCTAAAGTTAAACCTAAAGAGGGAGAAGTACTTCTAACTAATATAATATTAATAAGTATTATAAGTAAAATTTAGATAATAATAAGAAATATAAGTTAAATAGAAATACTAACTATAAGCTTTACTAGATAAAATACCTTTTCTTAAAATACTTTTATATTAATAAAGAGATCTAATATTAAACTTAGAAATCTGATTAAAGAATTTAAAATATTTTAAATAAAAAGATAAAATTTCATACAAACTTTACAAAATATATAAAGAATATTATAAATTCAACTTCAACTTCTTAATTATATAAACAATCTTATAATATAATAGATATAATTCTAATAGTTTTAGATAAACCCTATATTCTTATAAGCTTTATAATTCTAAATTTAGGATTAATAATATTTATATTTAATAATATAAAATAGTTTTAAACTTTTATAAAATCTTTTATAAATAACTACTTTTAAGCTAAAGTTTAAAAGATTCCTATTAAAAGTTATAGTATTATAGTAATTACTATTTAAAATCCTTATAAACCTATAAAGCTATAACTTTATAATATAATACTATACTTTAGCCTTATAAGTAATTTAATCTTACTTAAGAAGTTTTATAAAAGAAGTCTATAGTAAGATTAGAACTTAGAAAATAACTATATTAAAAGAATAAATAGGATTTATCTCTATATTCTTAAGATTATAAATAGATAATATATATTTAAATATAACTCTCTAGAGGAAGTCATTTTCAAAATATTAGTAGTTACAAAGCTTCTATTTTAAAATAAACTTCTTAAGCCTTAGTAAAAATATAAATATACTACTTATATATAAAAGTATTTTATATTTAAATCTTAAGAGCTTTAATATATAAACCTGGGGTATTTAAACTTTAAAATAATAAACTACCTATTAATATCTATTAGAAGAATAAGATTGAAATCCTAATCTTATATAATTTTAATTATAAATTATAATATATATATAAGAGAGAAGATATATAAAGTAATATATAAAGCTTTAAAAAATAGTATAGTATATTAATCTGGAGGAAAAGATTACTACTAATCTTTATAACTTTAATAAGAATTATAAAAACTATATATTAATAATAATCTTTATAAATTAAGTAATTAGTTTAGTATAAAACCTCTATTTTTATTTAAAAAGAATAGAAGAAGTTTTAAAAGTAATTAGAAAGTTTTTCAACTTCTTAAAAATAATATATAAAACTATAGTTAAAAAGATTAAAATGAATAATAAGATCTAGAAGTATAGAATAATCTAAATAGAAATCTATAAGAGAAGTATTAAGTTTAAACCTTTTATACTAAATATTTAAATATAAAATAGGAAAATAGAAAGAATAATAATAATAATTAAAAAACGCGTAAGATTTATAGCTATGAAAATATTTCTACCTTACAATCTATAGCTTAAAGTTTTTAAAATAGCTATATATATATAATTATACTCTTTTAGTTTTATAAAGCTAGAAGATATCATATAAATAGTTCTATCAATATTTCTAGAAAAATAAGAATACTTATATATTAACTCTAGACTTCTCTTATTTAAAGGTATATAAATACTATATTTATATAATAACTTATAAAGCTTAATTAGAATAGAATTAATATTAAAAACTTATATTAAAAACCTTATTAGAATTCCTAATAAGCTATACTTTAAGTCATTCTTTTAGGATTTAGAATTCTTTTTGAAAAGATGTTTTTATAATTTAAAATATAATATTTAATAAGAAAGAGTTCTTTAATAATAACTTTAAAGAGTTTATATATAAGATATTATAAATAAACTTTAAAGAGATTTAGAAGAGAATTATTAAGCTTATAGAATAATTAAAAGATATGTTTATAAGATAAGATATTAATAAGAAAGTAGATAAAATTACTAAATAGTTTTTAATTAAACTAAATATTAAATAAGTAAATATTTAAAACTCTAAAGAGAAACCTATTTATTTTAAGATAAGATTTAAATTTTAGTTTATTCTATTTTTCTTTCTAGAACTTATAAATTTTATAATAATTCTTAAAGAAATATTAAAAAAGAAATATAAAAAGGGGAGGTAACTATAGATTTTACTTATAATAAGATTTACTTTATAAATATTTTTTAAAATAGCTTTCTTAATAAAATATAAAGTATATAGAAATATTAGACTTTATATAAGATTAATTACTTCTTTAAGTAGATACTTAAAGTTTAGTTAGTTTAAGAATTCTATAGAAATAGATAATTTAAAATATGTAGTAGTAGGACTATTAGTATATAAAATAAATAAAAAGAGATATAAATAGTATTCTAGTAATTTAACTAGTTACTTATTATTCTTAAGTAGTTTAAAAAACTTAAAATAAAGCTAAGAAGAGTTTTATATATCTTTAGAAAGATTCTAATAATTATAATATAATATAAAATCCTTAAGCTTTAAAAATATATACTAATAAGAATTACTTTTCCTTCTAATATCTTACTAATAGCTTATAAACTAAGAAGAATATTTAAACTATATAAAGAAAAATATAAACTTCTAGAATATTTACTTATGAGTTTAAAGGTTTTAAGAAATGAAAGAAGTATATTTAAAAAGCTATTAGATTTTATAATTATAAATTAAAATTAATAGGTTAATTATAAGAAACTAAATAGTTTTTAAATACTACTAAGTTTATAATAATAAATTTAATAAGTATAAATAGTTATTAAAGTTAAAAGCTCATTTAATTATATAAAGAAATTAGTAATTTAAAGATAAGTATAATATCTATATAGTAATACTTATAGGAATATTATTTAGAATACTTATAGTAATTACTATATATTTTAACCTTAAGCTTTTATGGTATAATATAATAAATACTTTTATTTATATTAAAAGTAATAAAAAGATCTATATATAAATATTCTTTAGATATAAAATATTAAATAGATATTTAAAGCTTTTGAAAACGCTCTATAGCTTTTAGTAATCTCTTATATTATAATAATAATATCTTAAGAAGAGCTTTGGGGATTTATAGTTCTCTTATATTTCTAGAGAGGATTATTATTAATATAAAAACTAAATCCTTTTCTTCTTTTATATTAATAACTATATTTTAATTGTTTTGAAAATATATAAAAGTCTTATAAGAGAAGTTATATAAAACTTCTAATTATAATATTACTTTAAGAAAAAAGAAGATTTATAATAGTTCTTTAGTATTAAGATCTTATATAATTAAAAGGTTTAAAAACTATTGTTCTTATAAGCTATATATATAGAAAAAGCTTATAAACTCCTACTAGAAGGATATTAATTTAAAATAAAAGATAAATCTCTTATAATATGCTTAGAACTCTTCTTATATAAGAAAGAAGTTCTATATTATAAGATAAATTTCTATTAGAAGAAAATAAGTATAATACTATATATAATAGTTATAATAAAATCTAATATAGTATTTATAGCTAGTTAGTTAACTTATTTTAATTAAAATTCTAACTTTTAATATTAAGAAGTAGTAAACTAAATATTTAACTATATCTATAAAATTTAATATTTATATTTTAAGTATAGTATAATATTTAAAGATTTAGAAGATACCCTAGTAGTCTCTTTAGATATAAGCTTTAGAGATAATATATAAGATTAAAAGAATTCTTAAAGCCTTATAATAAAGTTATTTAGAAGGAGTATTATTTAGAAAACTATAAAGCAATCTATAGTTATAATATTAACTATAAAAGTTAAGTTATTCTTTTTCTTTTTAATAGTAAAAGAAGTACTATTTATAAATTACCTATTAGTCTTACTATAATTCTAACTACTAATAGGAAACTTAAAAAACATAAAGTTCCCTATTAATAAGAATTAACTAATAATAATTAAAATTTAATATAACAACTTCTAAATAGTAAGTTTTATCTCTAAGGAGTTTATAAGACTTTAAATATATTTAAAGTATAAAGATATTTATAACTATTAGTTCTATTAAAAGATTTATAAAAAGAAACTATTAGTTATTTATATTCTCTTAATATAACTAGTAATAGATAGTTTAATTAAAGTTCTATTAATATAGCTATTTAAAACATTTTAAAAGTAACTAGGTTTAATTTATAAATAAGACTTCTTTAAAAGAAATTATATAAGTAACTTTAAGAAGGCTAAGGAAGTATAACTCAAGCTTTCTTAAGTAGAATTAGTATAAGATATAGATAAATAATAAACTATATAAAATCACTATAAAGTTTAAAAGTATAAGAAAGTAAAATATTCTTTAATTTAGAACTAAAACTTATAAATAAAAAAAATATTTAAAAGTATAAAACCTATAAATTAAATTTAATCCTCTAGAGCTAAAGCTTAAAATAACAAATTAAACTACTATATTACTATTCTAAAATATTATTATAATAAATAACCTACTTATAAATATTAAGAAGTAACTTAAAAAGGGTATTAGAAGTATAACTATTTAAATAGAATGAGAGATAAAAATTAAAAACAATAATACAAACTAGTAATTAAGCTTTTACCTAGAGGGAGAAAGTTAATACTATTAGTATTACTTATAAAAGAGTTACCTAAAGAAGCTATAATAGTAATAAAAACTATAAGAACTATAAAACCTATAGATAGAATATAAAGAATAAATATAAGAGTTAAATAACTCTTATTATAATTAGTATAAGTAGTAGTAATAATATTATAAAGCTCTTAATATTTAGTAGATATTATTTAGAAATATAAGAATTGAAAAGGCTAATTAGAAACTATATAGAAAATACTTATTATAAGTTTAATACTCTTATTATTTTAAATAATAAAAACTTAATATAAAAATAAATAGTCTTCTCTATATTAAGATTATAAGTATTACTAATAAGATAGTATTTATAGTAGTAATAAGGATTTTAATAATAAATCCTAAAAGTATTATAATTTTTAATAAGAGAAGATAAATAATTAAAATAAAAATTATAAAGTTCCTCTTTATCCTCCTTACTTTTATGCTTTTACTTACAACTAGATAAAGTTAGAATTACTTTAATAGCTTTAAGTATAGGGGATTTAATTATTTTAATTATAAGAGAACTTTTAGTAATAATAGATTTCTTCTACTTTTTAGAAGTAGGAATAAACAACTTAAAAATAAGTATAATATACTTTATAGTTCTTTTAGAATAATAAGGTATTTCTTCTTTAAAATTCTTATTATTAATTATATATTTATTATTTCTATCAGTAGCCTTATTAATAATTATTATATTAATAGTAGATAAAGTAATACTTTTAATTACTTCTTATATAAACTTGGAATTATTAGGGGATATATTAGAAGTAGTAGGAGCTTTTTTAAAAGAATTTTTATAAATAGGAGAAGATATCTTAAGATTTCTATATAGGTTAGTAATATAATAGTAAAAGGATTTTGTTTTAAAAATTAATATATTATTTAATAAAGATTTATAGTTAAAGAAAAAGAAGAAATAAGATATATAGCTATTTAATAAAACTAATAATTTATACTAAAGCTTGAGAGTTCTTAGCTAATAAAATAATAAGTATTGAAAATAAGATTAATACTATTCAACTAATTATAATACTTCTTTATATAACTACTAATTATTATTTAAAAAATTAAAAAAGAAGAATTAGAAGTTATATAACTTTTTTAAAAGATTTATAGATAAAAGAATCTATTCTTAAATCTATTTATAAAGCTTATATAAATGGGGAGAAGTTTTAGAGATTTCTCTCTAAAAAAGTATATTAAATTAAAAGAGATATATTATATATATATACTTTGTGGGATTATATTAATATACTTCTACTAAGTATCTAGTACTTCTGTAGTCTCCTGAGCAATTTTTGATCTAAGAATAATAACATAATTGATTTGATAAATCTATACCTTTTTACTTTAATAATACTTAAATACCTACTTATTTATTCTATTTAAATTACTTATTTTTCTATTTGAATAGTTATATAGTTTAAATTAATACATTACTTAAGGATTTAGTTTAATATGCTTTTTATAAAAGTATTAGTAATATTATTATTTCTATTAACTTACTATATTTTATATAGTTTATAGTATTTATATAACTTTTTTAATATTAAAATATTAATTATAAAGTATTTTTCTTTAGCAGTATTAAGAATT
>QAPG01000358.1:0-24131 GCA_004366825.1 Colletotrichum spinosum
ATATATTAAAATATAGTTAATTATATAATTTAATATTTCTATAAGATAAGACTCTTAATATTATAATTTAGAAGTTTGAAAAGTATTAATAAGATATTTCAAATATTTTTAATTACTAAGAATACTTCTTTTATAAACTATAAAGAAATATAAAAACTAAATTATAATTATATTATCTCTTTATTTAGAAGATTAATCTAATAGAAAACTACTTAATAAAATATTATTATAATATTAATAATTAAGATAGAACTTCTTAGTTTTAAATATATCTTAAAAGAAGCTATAATACTAAAAAAACTATTTCGAAATATTAAGCTTAATTTTAGAGATATTTAGAAAATCTATTATAATAACTACTAAACTATTAGACTAGTAATTTTAAATAGTAAGTACCTATTTACTAGATTATAATATATAGATATTTAATAGATATAACTATACTAAGAATACTTAAATAGTAACTTTAAAATTAACTATATACCTATAGATCAACTACTAATAGATAGACTTATTAAGAATTTAACTTAAGTAAAATTCAAATAGTTTCAAATACTTCTCAACTTTATAAATCTATAAATAATACTCTTAAGACTAATTAGAATAGACTAATAAGCTTTTTAAAGCTATTTCTAACTATAATATATATAAGTAATTTAAATTCTTAAAATTCAACTATTTAATAAAGATCTTTAGTTATATTTATATAAATAATTAGAAAGTAGTAGAATTCTTTAAACTATTTATGAAGAATAAAACTTTCTATTTAAACTTGTATCTAATTTAAAGAAAACTATTTAAACTTAAAACTCTAAATACATAAGTAAGAAGTAGTAATTAATATATAAAAGGTAACTTAAAGAAATATAGAAAATGAAATATATTTTCTAAAAGAAAGAATTAATATTAAAGCTTATTTAAAAAATATGAGAAACCTATTAAAACTAATTACTAGAATATTGAAACTAAAATTCTAACTTTTAAAACTACTAAGAGCTTCCTAGAAAATAAAACTTTAATTGATAAGGAATTCTTTTAAAATAACTAAAATACTAAGAAGTTGAATAAGTAGCCTAAGAATAAGAAATTAAATAAGCAGTAATATACAAAATAGTTAAATAATAATAAATTATATAATAACTAGAATTCTAATAATAAAATTAGAAATACTTCTATGATAGTTAATTTAAACCTTTTTTATTATTAAGAATAAAATATAATTTAAAGTAGTTTCTTTATATTACTAACTTTCCTACTTTTTTACTATAAAAAGTTAGATTTAGAACTAAGATTTTAATTTTAAGCCGAATTACTTACTATATTATTATCTAAAATCTAAATAATATTAAGATATTTCTTAAATACTTCATAAGTTTCATTTGAAATTAAAATATAATATCTTCTTAACCTAAACCTATACTAATAATAATAAATAGAAAATAAATCTTTACTTCTAATACTAATAGTATAAAAATAACTTCTATAGAAGAAAGTAAAGCTTAAGTAGTAAATAGTATAAAGATTAATTTAAATAAGTTGAATATTACTAATTATTTTCATCTAAAGAAACCAATCTTTATATTCTTTAGTACTTTTATTTAAATTATCTTTAAATAGAATAAAGTTTATAAGAATTCTTTTTATAATAGACTTCTTATTTAATTTAATTAGTTAATACTTAGTATTTTGAAATTAATCCTTAAAGTTATTTATTTTAAATAAAATCTCTTAATTTCTAATTTAAATAGACTTCTTTATAAATTTCAGAATTATTTTAATATAGTTCTTAAGAGGTTTAAATAGTTTACTAATATTAGTTTCTTATCTTCCTCTTTATTTATAACAAATTCAAGCTCTTCCTCCTTATTTTTAGCTATAAGCTTACTAGCTAAGTTATCTTTATTGTTTTTAAAAAGTAACTTAAAAATATGAATCTTTTAAAAATAACTATAAAGATATTTCAAATTACTAAGGGTAGTAAACTTCTTTAAAATAATAGCTAATATTTTCATAAAACTACTTAACTTTAATATATTAAAAACTTTAAATAATAGAAATAGTAGTAAGTACTCTTAAAAATCAGGAAATATAGTAAAATAAAAATAAATAAAAGCCTTAAGATATAATACTTTAGTTTTATATTAATACTTACTATTTAAACTAAAAGAAGATAGATAAAAACTATTAATATCTTAAAAATCAGGAAATATAGTAAAATAAAAATAAATAAAAGCCTTAAGATATAATACTTTAGTTTTATATTAATACTTACTATTTAAACTAAAAGAAGATAGATAAAAACTATTAATATTAGTCACTTATATTTAAATCTTAACAATAGACTAATTATAAATAAAGATACTCAAGTTAATAAGAGTATTAATATTAAGGAGAATAAGAGGAAAATAATAACTATCAATAAAGTTATAAGAAATAAAAAGAAATCGAAAAATACTAAATAAGATAAGCTTTCTAAAAGAAGTAAAAAAGTATATTTTAAATCCAAAGGTTCTTATTATTAATACCTAAATAAGGATAAAAGATAGCTAATACAACTTCGAAATCTAATTTTCTACTACTTTTCAAATTAAGGTTAAGAAGTATCCCCTTATGTTTATTAATAAACTAAGTAAAAATTAGAATAGATTTGTTTAATAAATAAATTAGATTAAGACATATTAATAGATTAACTATAATATTATATAAAACCTTAACTATAGTAGCTTCTTTTCTAACTTCAGTAGGTTTATCCTATAGTTAAAATATTAGTAATAACTAATATATATTATTTCATTTACAATTCAATATATAAGATCCATATTAATAAATATACTACCGATAAGTATAAGAAGGTGACTATTGAAAATATTAATATAAGTAAAGAGAAAGAAAATAGTAATACAAAATAATAAAAAGATTATTTTAATATATTAAAATATAAAATAACTATTAAGTTTAGAAAGAGCTAGTTAAACAGTTCTACTAATACTTATAAAATAGTTAAATATATAATAAATTATAATACGTTTATTATAATAAATAATTTCTTTTATTTAAATACTTAAAGGATTATTTTAAATACTATTTATCCTATTTCATTTATAATAATATATCACTTAGGATTTAAAAGTATCTCTAGTAGCTCTACCGCTAGGGGGGTATATAAGAATAAGTATAATACTAAAGCTACTATATAGCTATACTAGCTTACATAAAACCTAACCGCTCTATTTATACGCATTTAAATACTTCACTCTAGTTCAAATAGATTATACTTTTTAACAACCTATATCTAGACTATATACTATATTATTTATTTATCACAAATTCATAACAATTATTTCGTTTCTTTAAATCTATAGATAAATCATAATTAAGAAAAGTAGAAAGTTCTCTTAAATTCAAGATTCTTCTTTTTCTATTTTAAAAACTTATATATATAATTAGCTATTTCTTAATTCTTAGTAACTAGTAGCATACTATCTATATAATAAGTTAAAATAGCTACATAGGGTTTTTATTTGAAATAAAGACTACTTTATTATAAGGAGAAATAATAGATCCTATTTAATAAAGAATATTGCTTAGATGATCATATTAAGTTTAGAAGTTTCATTTTAGAATATATCATATTTTATTTGCTAAATAAATAGAAAGATAGTCTTTAATATTTTCATAAGTATTTATACTTATATGCAGATTAAATTATAAGGAATTCCTTTTTGAATTAAAATAAAATCTAATTATTAGATGAATATCTATAGATTTACTAATATTGGTATAAATAAATACTATAATAATATTATACTATATTAAACCCTATCTTGAATACATAGAAAGAATTATTATATACCTCTGATTTTTATATCTATAAGTAATACTAAAAGTTTCTAAGTAATCAATATTTAAGTAATAATTATAACTTTCAGCTACCTATCTAACTTTATATATAATTACTTTAGTTATATTACTTAATCTTGATTTATAAACCTCTCTACAACTTAGAATATTAATATCTTTAATATTAATACTAGATAGAAGTATTACTTTCTAACTATTTATAAATTTTATTTATTCTATTCCTTTTATTATAAATAGAATCTAGTTCTTATATTGAGGATATTTAAATATTCAAATAAAGAAAGTAGGTTCTTCTATCTTATTTACTAATACAATATAAGAAGTTTAATTATCTTTATTAACTTTTATATATTTTTATATAACTAATTAAATTAAGATAGTCTAAAATAGTAAGAGAGACACTTTCTTTATAGACTTTATGATCATTTTTAACTTTATATCATATTGTAGGTAAATTGATATATAGACTAGATTTTCTCTGAATATTATTCTTACTTTCTATATTTAATTCTAACATTTTATTATTTTCAACTACTTTACTATTTGAATTTTCTTCTAGAATTATTCTAACCTTTTCTTAAACTTCAGTAGTTAGATCTTTTAAAGAGTTATTATTATTATTATTATTTTGACTTATATTAGAAATAGATTTATTTAGATTTAAGATAAGATTATGATTAGCCTGACTAAACTTATAATTATGAGAATTCTTTTCTAAGTTAATAAATAAAAATAACTCTTTTTCCAAAACATAAAAAGTATTCTCTAAGATTCTTATATTTGTAGACTACAGTGAGGGGGCATTAAAAACGGTCGACGACGAAATCCCAACTAAAAGTCAGAGTATTTCGAAATAATATATAATATGTTACAAATATATAATATATTACACGTTATATATTACGAATACAAATACATTATATATACTTATAATATATTAGGATTTTAACCTAATACATACACTTGTATTTATAACATAATAGCGTAAAAGATTCTATATTTATAATATAATATAAATATATATAACTGTACTTATAATATTTGCAATGTATTGTATTCCTAATGATGTCTAAATAGATCAAATTAAACTATCTAGTTAGTAAATTTCTTTTACTTTAAATATACTGTCAATTTCAATATTAAAGTATATAGCGTTTTAGATTCCCTAAATTATTTGTATTGCAATTATTATAGTTTATCTATATTTTAAAAATAGATTTTACTATTCTAATATAATGTTATTTCTTTAACTACAATAGGTTTATACTCATTCGAATTTAATCTATTTAGAATAGTAATAATATCATTAATATTAACAGCCTTAATTTTATATATTATATTATAAATAATACAATTACATTATATATATTGATACTTGTAATATATTAGAATTTTAAATGATATATATACAAATATATATATTAGCTATTACATATAATATATTATAAATATATATATTTGTATTTGTAGTAGATATATTTGTACTATCATAATACTCTGCTAAAAATCCACTAATCTTAATCTCTTGAAATATAAATATTTAAAACACTATAAGACTAAAGATTAATAGAATTTCAGTATAGCTAAATGAACAGTAAGAGATATATGTATGTAGATGTCATGAACATCTAAGTATATATAATAATACTAGAAAGTCATAAAGTTGACCTTTAAGGTTTTAAGCTAGACTTTATCTACTAAATACTTTACAACATGCCCTGAAGCTAAAATTTCAAAACCAGTGAGTTTTAAACTCTAAATATCTTTTTAAATATAGATTTAGAAACTCTGTATTTTACATATATCACATAGACGTATATAATACGTCTAAATCTGAACTTTAGTAAATTTAGATTTATAATCTTTCTTTTTATTTGCAATATAAAAATCGAGGTTTTAGCGACTTTTGGTGTGAAATTCGTGTTTTCTAGTCATCGACCGTTTTTATTATCTCCTTACTATATATAGCTCTCTTTTTATTGAAATCCTAAGTTCTATAAATATTATTTCTATAAGTTATAATAGCTTTTCTATAAGCTCTTATATCTAATTCTTTAATATTAAAATCTTTATTTTTATAAAAATAGAAGCTACCTTATATTTTAGTACTATTGATATTAGGCTTTACTTTACTCTTTAATTTGTAAGGAGTCTTAAAATCGATAGAACTATAAGGATTTCTAATATATATTTATATATATATATATATATATAACCTATTAAAATACCCCTTTGTAAATAATAAAATAAGTTTCAATAATACATTAGAATTCTAATTTTGCTAGTTAGAGTTCTTATTTTCCTTTCTATGAAGCTATTTAATTTATAAGTATAAAGAAGTATAATATTATAAAGAATGTTAGAATAAGAAGAAATATTCTTTATTCTTTTATTAGTAAATTTATTACTTCTATTAGTAGTAAATCCATTTATTTCTCCCTTATTATTATTATTACTTACTAACTCTTTAAATTTAAGAAAGACTTTAGAAACTTCATGAGTTAATTTAGTTTTTAATAAAGATACCTAAGTAAATCTAGTTAATTTATAAGTAAATAGAATAGATCTAGTAAATCTATTATATATTATAAGAGCTATAAGGTTATGTGTGATGAACAAATAACACGGTATACGGTCTGAATGTAGGTTTTTGAAAGGTATGATCTATTCAAGCTAGAGTGAAGCGCTCGAACGCGTATAAATAGAGCGGTTAGGCTTTATATAAGCCGGCATAGCCGCATAGCAGCCTTAGTACTATACCTATTCTCACATTATGTAAATCTAAATTAATATGAATCAAGAATATATATGACTTTACTTTTCATTTGTATTAGTTTTATTAATACTATTAATAAAACTTCCTTTAAATTAAATTTATAAATAGGGAGAGTGTTTATTTTATTTATTTCATAAGATAAACTTAAAATATTATCTTTCAAACTATATATAACCTTTATATTAATATGATCTAAATACGTATATAAAAGATAAAGACTTTATAATATAATGATAGAAAGAATATTATCTTTTTATAAAATAGGAACATCAAATTTACATTAATTATTCTTCTTAAATCTTACTATTAAAGTAGAATTCCTTTCTATATTATATAATAGAACTTCTTTCTAGAAAACCAATATAATTCCTGTAGTATTGAATTTACTTACATAGTAAATTAGCTCCTAATTCTAAAATATCATAAACATCTTTTCATACAAAGATTTAATTCTTAAGAAGTATTTTTAAATCTCTTATTATTCTAATTATAAAAGATATTATACTTTCCTATTTAATCTATTTTAGAATTAGTTGTATATTATATAAAATAGATTTGTTTTAAATTATATAAATAGTACTAGTAGAATTTAGATACAAATAAATGTTTCTATAATTTTATCTTCTAATTAAATTCTTAGAATTCCTAACAATCTATTAATTTGTTCAGAAACCTAGCGGCTTATTATTATTATTATTTCTTTATATAAAGGGTTTTTGAATAATTCTTATATCTTCAAAAATATCATCTTCTTTAGAAGATATATCAATATCTATATTTTTAGATAACTCTTTAGATTTAGAACTTTCTTTATCTTCTAATACCTCATCTTCTATTTTATTACATTCTTTATGTCTGGTTGAAGTAATATTAATAGGTTCTGAATTCTTCTTTTCAGATATTTACTTATTCATATTGCTATTTTTGATTAGTATATTCTTCTACTAACTTAGAGCCTTTTGTAGATAAAAACAGGTATAATTACCTTTAATATAATTATTATTCTGATGATTTTTATAAACGATTCTCTATTTTGATAGACTCTTTCAATAGTTCTAGAATTCTTCTCTTTCTGAATACCTTTAGTATAATTAATGAGATTGCTATTTCTTCTTTTAAATTCATTTAATAATTTAGAAAATAAACAATTTGAAGTAGAAGCCTTTTTATTGAATATAAGGTTCTAAATTATAGAAGTAATAAAGCTTTTATAATTAGGGTTAAGACTAGTTTAAATATATATTCTAACTATTTATTTAAGTAATTATAACTTATGATAAAATAGATTATTAATATAATTCTTCAACTTTATTTAGAAACTCTTCTGTATTATTAAAGTTATCTAGATTAATATTAAAGATTTCTTTATAAATTAAGAATTTATTAATAGATGCTAAAGGCTTGTAGAATTCTTATTGGTATTTTCAAACAGAAAGAATATCTATATTATTTTTAATACTTTAAAGAAGACTATCTTTATAATATAATCTATATCATTTAAAGCGTTTTCATATTTATCTTTATTTTAAGAAGTAATAGGTTTAGTAATATCTATAAAAGTATCTTTACTAATAAGTAAAACTTTGATATAAATGGACTAAACCTTATAATTACTACTTTTTACTAATTTAAAAATACTAATCTTTCTAAAATTACCTATTTTATTAAAATGAAATGGATTGCTGAAATAGATATTTATATAGGATCCTTTCTAAAGAAAGTATCAATGTCTTATAATATATATTATAAAAAGGTATTATACTTTTTAAAAACATAAAAGTTCAAAATTAAAAGCCTTCTTTTCTATTTGAAATAAAGATATAACTTAAAGAATAAATCTGAAAATTAGAAACCTAATCTTAATATTTTCCTTCTCCTTTTTAAATAAATTTAATCTTTCCTTCTTTATAAAATACATTAAGAATGAAGGTAAAAGTTGAGATAAAAGGAGTTCATTTTCTATATATATTAATCTTTTTGCTATTAAAATAATTTAAAACTAAAGAGGAAGTAAATTTAAAAGTGATTTGAAAAACTAGTTGATTGAGAAAAAATCTCAAATACTTCAAATATTAAAACAAGTCACAATAGGTAGAAACATCAGCCTTTTGAGTATTAAAATAACCTATTAAATATAATTAATCCTTTCTAAAAATAAAGTAATTCTAGTAAGGTATTTAGTTTTTATGAACGTCGTAGAAAAGTAGAGATTGCCATGGATCTTTTTATAAACTTTAACTTTCATAAATAAATAAGAAACACAATTCTTTTAAAAATAAATTATAAAGTCTTGAAATCGAAAAGAATTAGATTTATAATCTATTAGAATCAATAGATTAATAGTAAAATTAGTAATTAACTTATTATACTAAGTGATTATAGAACTAGGAGAAATATAATATAATAAGAGTAGTTTTCTTAATATGAAGACTTATCTAAAATACTTATAACAATAATAGTTTCATAAAAGGAGAAATAATAAATTAATTAATAGTATAATGGACTATTTCTAATTATTATTCATAGAGACATTAAGATTATAATATAGAAGTTTATTTTGGAGTTTTAATTATATTACTAGAGTTCTAGCTATAGTTATAGTTCATAAGTTATTATAGCTATTATATGTAAAGCGTTATAACTATAGAATAAATTTCTTAATATAATATATAAATTACTATAACTATAGTATCCATTATATTTTAACTATAGTATATAAACTCAAGTATAATATATATTATAATATAATCATAATGCATTACCTATTATAGCTATAGTATATAAGGTGTTATAACTATAGTATATATAGTTTGAACTACTTCTAATACCTTACAAAAAATTAAACCTCTATACCTTTACCTTATGTATTTAAAAACTACTAGGAGTAAAAAGATCAAATAAATATATATTTATAAAGCAACCTTTATACAATTTATTGATATAGAAGTATTATAAAACTTCTTATTACTTCTATTAGAATAATTGAAATAGAAATTCTTTATACATTAGAATAAATCCAATATTATTAGGATTATAGTTAATATATAATTAGTTATGCCATACTATAAGGCATATGGTAATTATACGTATGCTATATATATAACAATATGTCCTCTACGCCCTACTAGCAATAGATACTAAGTACCTAGCGCTAATTAGAATTAAATATATAGTAATTAATAAGTAATTACTATACTATAAATTTAGAGTTTTATATAATACTATATACTACATAACATAATATTAATAATAAATAATTAGAATACTACTTTATACCTATATAGTAAGAATACATATAATGTATATTACCCTCTAGATAAATTAATACTAATTAATAATTAGTTCTTCTATTACTACTATATTATAAATTAGTGAGACCTATTATAATAGAAGAAATAACCATAAAACCCTATACCTAAAGTCTATATAAAACAAAGGATTATAGAATTTATCATTTAGATGTTTCGAAATACACCCTATTTTGAAACCTTACTAGGAACCTTCAAACTATATACTAATTCCTTATAACTCCTACTATTAAAAAGTTAACTATATATCCTTATTATAATTCAAAATAGAATACTCCTCATAATACTATTAATAAGCTAACTATATACTTAATGAAATTGCTTATTGGAATATATTTAATAAATATAATAACTTTTTAGAATACTACTAGATCTTTATAATACTAGGGTTTATAATATCTCTAGCTTCCTACTCTTAAGAGACTTCTAAAACTTCTCAAACATATTTCTCTCTACCCCTCTCCTTCTTATAAGTCTAATTAAAAATAATAATATTACTATATTTAAAGGGTTCTTAATTTCAATAATAATATCTAATATAATACCTAAAGCTAAGGGATCATTCTTAAATACTCTAAACCCCCCTAAAGTAGTAATGTTATAAATAGGTATTATATTACTTATAAAACTCTTTTATTATGTAGATACTAATTGCTTTAAGAATATTTAAAACATTAATTATATTAATTCATTAGTAAATAATACCTCTAGAGTCTTAACGTTTTTAACCTACTATATAGTTTGCTATAGATATATAGAGATATATAGCTAAAAGCTCTTTTAAACCTTCTAGAGAGATTTTAAAAAACAGTTGAAATCTATTTAGTAATTTAATAATACTAGAGTAATCTGCTATTTTTAAAACGATTGTGTTTACTATAAAGTTAAGATTAATATGAATAATAACTATATATAATATCTTCACCTAACTTATTAAATAAAAAGACTTTAATATTTAGAATAATAATAATATTAAAGACTTTAGGAAATAGTATTTAATCTTTTGAATCAACCTTAAGTATTTCTTAGAATTCTTTGAAAATATTATATCTATTAAATAATATATTAAATTACCTCTCTTTAAGATTAAAGTTAAAGCTTACTAAATAAAGTTGATTATAAGTTCCCTATAAATAGCTAAAGAAGAATAGTAATAATAAAACTAGTTAATTCTTGTACCTCTAGTATTAATATTATATCTCTAGATCTTCTTATTAGTCTTATTCATATATAGCCCCCCTAGTATAAAGCCTTCCTATATATAAAAAGTATATTATAAGTGTGACGACTTATAATTCCTAAAATCATTTAAATACCTCTTATATATTATTTCTACTACTTTCTTTAATAATACTTTAGCTAAATATATTGTAAATCTTATAAAGCTATATAATAAGAGTGTAAAGTATAGTAGAAATCTATATAATATATTTAAGATTACAGTCTACATTATTTATAGCTATTACTTTAGGTTTGGTACTTTATACTATACATAAGTTAATATATTTCATTTTAAATACTTAAGTAACTCTAGTCTTAGCCTATAGTTTAAATAGATAACCTATTATATTAAAAGCTATTTTAAAGATAATAAATATTAATAATTATATTCTTCTTATCAGTAAAATACTATTATTTTAAATTTCATAACTAAAACCTTTAATAAGAATTAAAAGAAAACCCTTAGAATCTTTATATTCAAGCTTATATATCTCTAGAACGCCTTCTCATTAAACTTCTATATAGATATAATTCTATACTTCTAACTTATGAATATATATTATAATATATTTCAATACTAATTAGCAGGAGGGGCTAATAGCTCGCTTTCTATTATAACTATTAGTAGATATATTACCTCTTGAAATGTAACTTTAGTCTTCTTACCCCCTTACTAATTACTATAGCTAACCTCTAATTAATATAGAGCTAAACTTCTTATAGCTATAATTAGTATATTTACCCTATATTAACCTTTTTAATAATAAATAACTAATAATTCCTTCTATAACAACCTTATGCCTTTACGCTTTTATAACTATATATAATTCAAATATCTTAAAATATTTAATTACTACTAACTATAAGTATTCTCTTTAAATATTTATTATAACTTTAATATCTATAACCTTAACATCTTCTAAACTAAACCTTACTTACTCTTAAGATAACACTTTATACTATTAATATAAAAGTTCTCTATTACTAATATAAGCTAATTTATAATCTCTATATAAATACAATAAAACTTAACTTATTCTTATTAATAAATAATCGTAATATATTAAATATAGCTAATAGATAAATAATACTTATATAAATATAAATACTTCTAGTATAACTAAATAGCTTTTAAAACTCCTAAAATTATATTATTATAATACTCTAAAGTATCTAGTAATTAATATTATAGTAAGGTATGAATATTAAAGTATTATCTAATTAATACCTAGTTTCTGATATTACTAACTCAATATAAAATTATAATACTCTAAAGTATCTAGTAATTAATATTATAGTAAGGTATGAATATTAAAGTATTATCTAATTAATACCTAGTTTCTGATATTACTAACTCAATATAAGATTTTATAAGATAATTAGATAATTTTCTTTTAAATATCTATAAGCTACTTATTAATTATAGTATTTATAATAATTCTATTAAAACCTAGTGTAATATACTAATAGGTTTAGTTATAATAATTATAACTAGATACTTCTATACTTATCTTATAGTTAGGCTTTTATAAGTAGCTATATAGATTTCAAGGAAATTCTAATTCTATTATAAAGATTATAAAACAATAATAGATTATAGAATGCCTAATTCCTAGCTTTACTTTATTCTATCTTAAGAAGTTTATAAAAGTTCTTAACTTTATAACTTTAGTAGTTATTTTTAGCTATATATATTAAGCCTTAGTCTTAATAAAACTCTCTCTAATTATTACTATAAAGTCTTCTACTATTATAAGGTTAAATATTAAAACTAGAGGTATAATTATCTATAGCAATAGGTAATTTCATTACTATTTTAACTAATTATAAGCTAGTATTAGTATAAATACTAATATTAGGTAAAACTTATAATTAAATCTATCTATAGAGTGAAGAGCTTAAATACCATTCTAAGTACAAAGCAAAAATAACCAAATAAATACTAATTAGCTTTTTGTAGCTTTATAGTGATATCTTAGAGTTTCTATAATTAGTTATATTTACCTATAAGTAATATTATATCAATCTAAAAGTTATAATATATATAGAATAATAGAAATAGTAACTAAAAGTAAGTTAATAATTAATCTTAAATTAATTGTATATATAATTTATCTTAGAAATACTTATAGAACGCTATATTCTAAAATACTTAATACTTTATCTATACTATTTTATAATACTTATATTTATCTATACTGAATAGAATTTATTCTCTTTATATAATTCTATATAGTTATTAAAATACAAAGTACTATATATATCGTAAAGCAAGTGATTAATCTATAAAATATATTTTTAAAAAGAAGTATACTTTATTTAACTAGTATAAATTAAATACTAACCTTAAAGTATGTTCTATAATGATATACTAAACCTTCCTTATATATCATAAAAATATTAACAATTTAAATAATAGCTTTAAAGACTCCTTCTAAAATAATAAACCTAATAATACTATTATATATTATTAAGTATATTGCAGTTTTAAAGATAAAACTATTACCTCTTCTAAATAGCGTTTAATATTATTTTTTAACAAAAACCTTATTACTCTTTATAGAAGTAGAATCATACAAATCCTTTAAAGTTAAATAATATTCTATATCTTTATTTAAAGTCATACTTCTAGTAATAGAATTGTTAGGAAGTATAGTATTATAACTCCTATATCTATATTTATAATTTAAAGGTTATTACTTGAGTACTATCCTTCAAAATACTTTATTTAATTTAAGTATTACTAGTTTCTTAACTACTAAGTACTTTTAGTTTACTATATTCTAGTAAATAGTTAATCTTTCTATACGTCTTATATTCCTATAAGGCAAATTAGTAATAATATACTTGAGTAATATCTTTCTAATTGTTATATTCAAAGTAATTGATATATTTATACCCTTTAGTATTATTATATTTTATATAATACTATATAATGCCTCTTTTCTATTCTATTTTATAAATATAAATTACCTTAATATTCTATTTGATGATATTTATAACTAGTTCTATTATAATAAGAAAGGTATATTAACTATTTGAAAATAGGGATATCTATAGATATCTGTTAATAAGGAAAGAATAATCACTTCTATATATATTACAGAAATAGAGATATGAAAGCTCTACTGCTATTTTAAATATGTAGTTATTAAATATTTCTATAATCCCCTCAATAAGATAAAATATCTAATTACATATTATGCCTTTAAAGTATTCAAAAGGTACTGTTATTAATACTAAATATGTAATATAATTCTCTTATACTTTTATTCTACTATTTATAATAATATTAATTTTAACTTTAATATTATTATTAATATTATCCATATGAATAGCTACCTTATACTCTATATTATTAATACTATAATAATATTCAATACCCCTTAATATTTACCCATTATCTTAATAAAAGTAATATAAGAAGCCTTTAAAACATATTAAATTAATATATACTAAGGCCTACCTAATTTTATTACTACTAATATAAATATAATATTTCAATCTAAAGACTTTAGATTAGAAAAAAGAATAATAAGATTAATAGTTTATATCATTCCTATTACAATATGTAATATTATTAATAAGGTTAACTAATATTATATATTCTTGTACTATATATATAAGATCTATTAAAATAAAATACTTATTACTACTTAAGAGGTATTTCTTCAAATAATATATATAATGATTAATAGTACTATTAAGCTAAATGGCTTGAAATGTACTCTATTTATTTCTAGAATATACCTTCATTTTATAGAAGATTTAGCTCTCTCTCTAGATATTATTACTTAGGTTTATATTATATATAAGACTACTAAAGAAATCTATTATAAATATACTAAGTATACTATTAATACTACTTTGATAATATTGAATAGTCTTAATACTTCCCGAGTTATAATCTTTCTATTCTCATCCTTTATGTATATATATATATATATATATATATAGTAAGAGAAAAATAACTAATAACATTTATACTACTCTTTTATTATATATAGTAAGATATATATTCTCAAATTCTTTCATAATCTTGAAGAGTTCTAATCTATAGTTATAAAACTATACTTTAAGAATAATTAAGAAATCTTATTAGATTATATTCTTAAAATATTAATATTCAAAGCTATCTATAAGAAATCTCTAAATACTTATATTACTACTATAAGAAATCTAATACTATATAGAGATATAGATTCCTGTAGTAATACTTTAGTTTTATTTATAACTATTCTTATAAAACTACAGAATACTTAATAAATACTATAAAGTATTATTATTATAAATAATAGTAATAATATTACTATTAGTAATAATAAATTCCTTTCTGTTCAAATGGTTAGTAATATATTATTTCAATTTTAAATCCTTTAGATCTAACTAACCTTAAGTTTCATAATTTATAAAAGTAAATTTTCTTTTTAGACTTTAGCTAAAAGCCTTATTTCATAATATATCTTATAACTAAGGAAAAGTCAGATATAGTATTAATATCTAATTCTTATGAAAAAGGTATTCCTATAATATTCAAACTACTATTCAAAATGTTAATTAAAAAGGAAGTTAAGAATATTATTACTAATAGCATTATAAAGATTATCTGATATAACTCCATTTCTATAAGAATTATAAGAATCTTAAGTCTTATATTATTAATAAGGTTAAGAATAAAGATATTAATAAGATACATAAGAACCCAAGATTTATAATTTAAGGTTTTAGAAATAACAGTAAGTTTGAAATACTAGTATAATTACCAATACTTTAATAAAGCAGCTAGTAGTTAATTTTAGTTACAGCTTTAATTCTTTTCCGATATAATAATATAGTAATATAGCTTTATAATATTATATCAATCTATACTTAAGTTAGAATAGAGCTTATAAAATATATTATAACTAAATTATTCTTATATCTTGAAGATTATTACTTCTTAAGCTTTATTATAATTATTATTAAACTACTATATAGGTTTATTTAAATTAATACTTATTAAGAAGTTATTGATTTAAAGTATTATAATATGTAATTATAAATGAGAAGATTAATATATAAGTTATACTTCTTCATCTTATATTTTAAAAATGATACTTTTAGGTTTATAAATATATAAACTAATAATACTTTTAGTTTCTTAAATAAGATTCTTTTCATATTTCAAAGATAGGGAGTTTTAAAAAGTTTTATTTAAACTTATATTTAAAATAGCTTTTGTAAAAATAATACTATTAGTATTTAATAGATGTATTTCATTACTTAAATATAATACTTTCTACTTATATTAAAAATACTAAGGGTAAGAGCTAGCTTTTATAAATATAAATATAATATTTGAAGTATTTAAAAAGATATATATTAAATAATATATATATAGGGTATGCCTTATTTCAATATCTTGATCTAAAGTACTATTGAATTTCTCCTATATAACATAGGAATAATAACCTTAAAGTGATAATACTATTGTATTTAATAAATATCTTAAGTAATAAATTGATTATTTTAAATGTAATTTTAACTTCATACTATTTAATCTCTCTAAAACATGTCTTTATGCTTTTATTAATAGCTTATATATTAATAATACTACCTTCTTATTTTAATTAGAACTTATAATAATTTTAGATTAAGAGACTACTATTAGTAATAGTTAGTTTAACTTCTATAGTAATCTTATATTCTACTCATCTACTAAAAATACAAGACTTATTAGAAGTATACTTACTTTAGAGATTTATATTATAGTAATTAGTATAGATTTTACATATATTATAATTATATCACTTAGGAAGATCTTCTTATATTAAAGGTTTTCTTAAATCCTAACCATTATATATACTAATTTATATTTATTCTATAAGTACTTTATAAAATTTAGTATTACTAAAGAAAAGTATTTTATAATTAATATTATAGTATTAAGGTAGTTATATAAATACTATAAACTTTATAACGTATAGTAAGTTAATAGAAGTAATAATATTATCAATACTTTTATAAAAGTTTAATTAAACTATATTTTTACGAGATTTATTTATTCGAATTATATAATTATTTCAATACAAAATAAGTAGTTTAAGTAGAATAAATGAATAGATATTTAAGTGTTATTGAAGCAAAAAGACGTAGATCGCTAAAGGTATTATTCTTTATATAAATAGATAGGTGTTAAGATATATAGTAAAAAGCAAAGGTTATTAGTATTAGTTATACTATAGTATAGGATATATAGTAACTATATATAGTATATATGTATAGTAGTATACTCTCTATATTCTACTAGTAATAAATACTAAGTATTTGGTATTAACTATAGCTAAATCTATAGCAATTAGTAAGTAATTACTATGCTATAAATCTAGAGCTTTATATAACACTATATACTGTATAATATAATAATAATAATAATAAATAACTAGCATACTACTTTATACCTATATGGCAAGATTATATATAGTGTACATTATCCTTCAGATAAACCAATATATATACTTAAGGGCTAATAATAGTCGGTCGGATATAATATACCTTTTATACTTCAACATAGTAATATAACCTTATACTATAGTAAGTCTATATTTATATCTCTATTAGAATATATATAAAATCAAATACTATAGGTTTCATCTTATAATATAGAAGTTTTAATACAATTCTTTATTTAATATGTTAAGATGTTTTATATAAATAGGTTAATACGACTATAGCAAACGCTTATGGAGGGATATTAGGATTATAGTTAATACATACTTAAGGGTTAATAAGAGTTAGTTAGGTATAATATATTTTTTATACTTTAATAATAGTAAGTAGTACTAACTAGCTAGTACTAATATCACCTTACTACATTCTCTAATAGAGTAATTATAATAGATATAAGTCTATATATATACCTTTCGTATTGATTACTTATTATATTAACTAACTACATTTATTACTTGAAGTTTCTTCTATTTAAATAATTCCTCAGTATTAGTAATATCTATAGGATTTATAAGGTAAGAGCTAACTATTAAGTATAATTTCTTTTAAAGAATTCCTAAGAAGTATATAACTTTAAATAGGTTAGAAACCTTCAATACAAGTATCATATTACTTCTTATTATTTTACTCTCTAGAAATAGAATACTCCTTCCTGAAGAAAGTATTAGAAACTATTCTTTCAATATCTAACTAGTGTTTAGAATTGAAATTATATTAGGATAATTCTTCTACCTATTTACTCTATTTTTCTATAAACTACTACTTCTCTATAAAGTATTTAAGGCTTTTATAATTATTAAGAATCTTAAGCTTCTTGATACTTGATGATTCTACTTTTTATACTTATAAATAAGCTAATATTATAAAGAATTCCTTATTATAAATTAACTAGTTAGATTCTATAAGAATTAAATATAAAAAATAGAAAACTACTAAACACCTCACTTTGATCTTATTATCTTAAATTGATATACTACTTAGAATAAATCTAGAATAAATAGTCTTTATTCTAATCAGAATATTAAGATTAAATATCTATAGGACTAATTCTAAAATAAGAAATATTCAAATACACAAACAGCTTCTTACTACTTTAATTCTTAATGAAAAAATATATATTTCTGAGCTAGATAGTTTAGAAGTTCTATAATAAAACTATACTATAGAATAAAAACCTTATAATAATTCACAAATTGAAAGAAACTATAAATATCCTTTAGCAATCTTAAGAATAGCGAATTAGTAATGACTTCTAACTTCTGTAGATTATATAAGAAATCTTTCCTAATTAATATAGTAAAACTAATATATTTAATTATTATAAGAAAAAGTTCATACTTTTGAAACCTTAATTTTAGATTTATATTAATAAAGTAGTTCAATACTCAGTAAACCTTCGTCTCATATTCTTATCATAAGCTACTAATATAATTGAAACTATTATTAATATAGACTATAATAAAGTTATTTAGAAGCTACTATAAGTAACTATTAATATACTATTAGACTATAATAAGAGTATTAGTTAGCTTCGAAAGGCATGCTATCTATTTAAAACAACTATATTCTCCTAATCTACTTTATCAATTCTAATCTTATAGATTATAATAATAATAAAAACCTTAATATATTAATAAGCTATAGTAACTCTCTAGAGGGTTTGTAATATAAAAAAGAAGAAGTAATAGTTTTTCTTTATAATTATATTAAGAACTGTATATTCTATGTTTAAAATATATCCCTCTATCTAACTTTCTTTTATAGAAAACTAAAATATTAATAAAAAACCTACTTAATCTAATAAACGTTTTATTGAATGAATCCTTTTAAATTTTCTTAAGTATTTAAAGTTCCTTCTATAATACATTTAAGGAAACTCTCCATAACAAATTTGATTCCTATCTTGAATTATTAAGAATTAATAAAATATAATAATCTATCCCTAGTTAGCCAAACATAACTAATATACTATATTCAAATAAAAGAAATTCAAGAATTCCTTCAAGACGTTTATAGGAATATAATCCTTTGCCTTTATTGCTATTTTTAAAACTAAAACCTTCTTGATATCTATTAAACTAATATATATAACTTAAGAGGAGCCTAATACTTTACTTATATATTATACAGTATATGAATAGCTAAACATAAATAAATTAGTATTCAATAGATAAGTTAATTAAGTTCCTTTAGACTATACTAAGTTATCTTAATATTTCAAATAAACTATTATACTATTTCTCTTCTAAGCTATCTATTAAGGCTTAACATTATATATAATATAATCATCTTCTATCTATAACTACTTTATATTTAAAGATAACTAGAAATCTTTTATAATATAAGTATAGATCTTCTATTTATAATTACAAACTTCTAATAATAGAATAACTACGTTTTAAATATTATTAAATCATAGCTTAATAATATATCTTCTTATCTGCCTGTTTTATTTATTAATTGGTAAGAAGGAAGCCTTCTTTAGGTAGGAAATATTAATAATAATATAAATATTGTAATTTATATTGATAAGTCTATTAATAGAATAATTTCTATTAATCCTAATTTAAATAGTAATTAACTATTAGTTACTTACTTATTCCTTTTCTTATTATTTTTCCTATCTTATTAATTTCACTTCTACCATTTCGAAATAATACAAAATACATTACAAATACATATTATATTACATATTACATATTACAAATATAAATACATATATATATCTTTATAATATACTAAGAGTTTTACTTAATATATCTAATAGTATTTATAATATAATAGTCTAAAAGAATTTATATTTATATTATATTATAGTAGTTGTATTAAAGGTCTTTGATCTATTCAAAGTCATATGCCTCTCGGGACCCTTTAAAGGAAGCTATAACTAGTAGTTAGCTCTTACCTTATAAACACTATAGATACTACTAGTACTAAGGAACTATTTAAATAGAAGAAACTTTAAATAGTAAATATAATCAATTAATATAATTACTTATAAATATAGAAAGTATATTACAAAGGGAAAGTATAGTTTATATTTATTATAATTACTTCTTTAAAAGATTATAGTTATATAATACTGATACTAGCTAGCTAGTAGTACCTATTACTAGCTATTAATAATTACTAGCTATTAATAGCTATCGGCAAGAACTAATAATTAATAGTAGTTACTATGAATAATTTATATAACTAGTAGGAATACTAATTGCAATTACTTGCTATAGGATTCGAACCTACTACTCTTGCTGTAAAATAGTAAAAGCCAGCTAGATATTAAATTACTATATTAAATGGGATTATATTATATTATAAATATTTCTAATTGTATTTATAGTATTTATATTATATTATAGTTTCAAAAATAAATAAAAAGTCAAATTAAACTATTCAGTTGGTAAGTCTATTATATGTTATATATAGTATTAACTTTAATCTTAAAATTAATAATATATTCTTTTTTCTGAATTATCTGTATTAAAACTACTATATTTGATAATATTCTAAAATTAGATTTCCCCATTTTAATATATTTCTATTCGTTTAATTATAACAGTTTTATAATTATTAGAATTTACTCTATTTATAGTAATATTAACATAATTAATATTACTAGCCTTAATTAAGTATATTATACTATAAATAATACAGCTATATTATATATACCTATATTTATAATATATTAGAATTTTAAATATTATAAATATAAATATATATATTAGCTATTATATCTAATATATTAGAAATTCATATATTTGTATTAATATTAGATGTATTTGTATTATCGTAATGCTCTACTTCTATTAGTCCTAAGGCTTAACATTATTCTAAAACTACTTTTTTCTCAAACCCTTACTATTATTAAATAGAAAAGTACTATCCTTCTAGTTATTTTCTATATGACTTATAGTAAGTATAGCTTTTATAATTGTTATAATAACCTTTTCATTCTTTTGTATTATATCATTCTTATACATATAACCTTTTATATTATACTTAGAGTATTAATAGGTACTTTAATAGTTCTTAATATACTCCTTAGGAATAGAAGAAAATCTACTAAAGCTTTAGTATTATTACTACTTTTCAACTGTTTTCATTATTATACTATTAGTTCTTATATTATAAGAAGTAAGTCTCTAGGAGGGCGGCTAGTAATAAGTAAATATTGCTTTCATATATTCAGATTTCTAAATGATATTTGAAATCTTTACGAATCGAAAACTATATTTAGCAATGGAATTAATTATAATAAGTAATTCTTGAAGATAGAGAAACAGTATGATTTCTAATAGGGAGACTTGGATTATATTTAGCTACATAGAGTTTTTAATAATAATCAAAGTTTTCTTACATTAAAATAAAAAAGTAATTAAATACTTATTTGCTTTGTATCAGAAGTCTTATGATTAGAGAATAATATAAGACTAACTATTTAGATTTAGATATCTCTTATGAAAATATTTATAAGATTATTTAAATTATAAGAACTCTCTAGTTTTCTAATTATATAAAAAGGTTTAACTATTTATTAGGAATTAGAATCTAAATAGAAACAGATTAAATATTTGTATTGTTAATTATTATCAAAGACAAAATAATTAATTTTAACTTTAGTTTCTCAATCATTAATATTAACTTTAGTTTTTCTTTATTAGATTTATGTTTAATGTTATTTTTACTTATTTGGAAGCTTTGAAAATAAGAGAAGAAGCTTCTTTTAATAATTAATTATTCATAGAAATATAGTAATGATATTAATCCTAAAAGCTAGTATCTTGATAGCTATTATTTTAAAAGTTACTAAAGTATTTTAGTATAAGTTAGGCATACGTATTATAATAATTATTTAGATATTATTACTTATTATAGTATCTTATCTTACTAATCTATATATATATTAGTTAATCTTCTAATAGAAAGAGTTTAAAATATATTATAATTATTATTAAAGTAGTTTATTTATAGGAGGGACTAATGGTTCGCTCTCTACTGCGACTATTAGTAGATATGTTACCCCCCAAAGTATAACTTTAGCCTTCCCACCCCCTTGCTAACTGTTATAGCTAGCCTCTAGTTAATCTAAAGCTAAACCCCTTATAGTTATAATAGCTAGTATACCTATCTTGTATTGGCTTTTTAATAATAAATAATCAATAATTTCTTATATAATAACTTTATACCCTTATATCTTTATACCTTCATACCCTTATGCCCTTATAGCTATATAGAATTTAAATATCTCAAGATATTCAATTACTACTAATTATAAGTATTTATTTAAATATTTATTATAATTTTAATATCTATAATTTTAGTACCTTTTAGACTAAGCCCTATTCATTCCTAAGATAAAGTTTTATACTATTAATATAAAGGTTTTCTACTATTAATATGAATTAATTTATAATCTCTATATAAATATAATAAGACTCAGCTTATTCTTATTAGTAAATAAGTTTAATATATTAAATATAGTTAATATATGAATAATAGTTATATAAATATGGATACTCTTAATATAATTAGATAACCTTTAAAACTTCTATAATTATATGATTTTAATACTCTAAAATATCTAATAATTAGTATTATAATAATATACTGATATTGAGATATTATCTAATTAATACCTAGTTTTTAATATTATTAGCTCAATGTAATAAGTTATATATTAAATTTTAATACTCTAAAATATCTAATAATTAGTATTATAATAATATACTGATATTGAGATATTATCTAATTAATACCTAGTTTTTAATATTATTAGCTCAATGTAATAAGTTATATATTAACTAGATAATAGTCTTTTAAATATCTACAGACTACTTATTAATTATAATATTTAGGATACCTTTATTGAAACTATTAGAATTCTAGCTGTTTAGCTATTACTTATATTTATCCTAATAACCCATTTTAGGTAAATAAAAGCTTAAGTATTCTTTATTACTCTCATAACCCTATATTTTCTATTTATTATAGAAAGTCAATTATTAGAGTTAAGGTTATACTACTTTAATTATTCACATTCTAAATTAATCAAATTATAATATTAGAATATTTTGTAAACAGACTACTTAGTAGCTTAAGTATAGTAGACCTGAAAGTTCTATATTGTATAAAGTTAACCTTTCTGAAAATAAATTCTATTTAGGTATTAATACTACGAAGTTCCCTACTTCTTGTGGAATTAGAACTTCTTTTTATTATTACTATTTATATTAATATTAATACTATTTTTAGATATCATTCTAAATAACCTATTTCTTAATAATTAATAATTATTTATTCCCCTTAACCTTTTACTAATTACTTATTACTAGTTTAATAAGTTATAAATCTAGCTTTATATTAACTTCTCTCTTTATATTATATCTCTATCTATATTTATTATTGATATTAATATCCTTATTCTAATTAATATTTATTTAAATTATATTAAAATCTATACTAATTAATTCTAAGTC
>QAPG01000359.1:0-28007 GCA_004366825.1 Colletotrichum spinosum
TAGAAATACAATAATTCTATAAAAGATTTAGTTATCTTAATATCTAAAAATTAAACAATATATTTAATAGAATAAGCTAAATTATAACTACTAGCAAAATTTAAACAATTATAAAAAACTACTACTAATATTAAATAAATAGTAAGATGCTATATTAGTTCAAGTTTAGCCTTACAAATAACTATAAAGTTAGTATAGAAATCATTATAAATGTTATATATCTCAATAGTAATAAACCTATACTATAAATAGTTAATATATTAATAGTATTTATAACTATAAGGTTTATAAGAAGTATTTCTATAGAAGATATATAATATATATTAAAGATATACTAAATTAATATATACTAAGGTCTCATAAATAGAATTATTACTAATATAGGATATAGCTTTACTACTAAAAACTTTTAAAAAAGACTAATAATATAAATAGTAAAATGAAAATTATTTTAATTAAAACCTATAATAATATTAATAAGATTAAATAGTATTATACCTCCTTATAAAAAGCCTATAAGATTATATATAATAAGATACTGGAAATACTAAGAGAAAGAGTATTCTAAAATATGGTTAAAATAGTTAATAATATTAATAGCTCTAATAGCTTTATACTAATCTTACTTATTTTTAAAATATTTAGTTATATTAAAGGTCTCTAATATATTTAAAGTCATATACCTCTCGAGGTCCTTTTAAAAATAATTATACCCTATAATTAGCTCTTACCTTATATATTCTATAGATAATACTAGTTCTAAGGAACTATTTAAATAGAAGAAACCTTAGGTAGTAATAATACGGCTAGTTAATATAATTACTAATAAATATAAAAAGTATATATAAACCTATATCTGTTATAATTACTTCTTTAAAGGATTATAGTTATATGATATTAATACTAGCTAGCTAGTAGTATCTATTACTAGTTATTAATAGTTACTAGTTATTAATAGCTGTTAGTAAGAGCTAATAACTAGTAGTAGTTACTATATTTAATTTATATCATTAGAAGGTATCAGGCTACTAGTTATAGTTGCTTACTGTAGGATTTGAATCTACTACTCTTGCTATAAAATAATAAAAGCTAGCTAGATGTTAAACTACTACGTTAAATAGGATTATTTTTAAAATATACTTCTATTTTAATATATTATTACTACTATCTCTAGATATAATAAGATATATAATAGTTATCTATAAGATAATAAAAGAAGTATATAAGATCTACATATAGTATTAAGTTTTAAATACTGTAAATATATATAATAACCCCTTAATAAAGTCTATCTACTAACTCCTACTATAATTAGATATATATATCTATTAAAAATACTAAAACTAAACTAAACTTTTTAAACTTATCTTAATTAATAATAAGATATATATTATAAAAATAGAAAGTAAGCTTAATACTTTTTACATAATAATAGTTAAACTATATTACTAATTTTTAATTAAAAATAATAAGAATAAAAGTCCCTATAAAAATAAGACTAAAAGACAAACTCTACTTAAAAGGATAATCACAAGAATAATATTTAAAGAGAACTAAAGCAATACAAATAACTACATAAGAATAATATCTTTATTGTAAAAGTAAGTTTCTCTAATACTATATATCATAATATCTATTTTATAATAAAAAAAATAGAAGTACTAGCCAAAACTATTAATCTCTACTAATATAACCTTATTATATTACTAAGTAAACTTTTTAAAAAATTATATATTAAGGAGTAAGAGACCCTATTAGTAAAAGGAGTGTTATACCTTAAGTATTTTAATATCTAAAAATATCAGTAAATTAAAATCTTTAGCTTTAAGTTTATTAATAAAATTAAAAGTACTAATAATATAATATTTAAGAAGTTATAACTAGTTATTAAAAGATTTAATAATTAGGAAAAGACTAATATCTTTATATAATTACTAGTAATATAATAAGTTAACTATTACCTCATACTAATACTATTAGTAATACTATATTCTAATATTCCTATAGAAATCTATTTTTATAATATTACTTAAATATATATATAAATAGAAATACTACTAAACTATTTTATCTTAATAAAACTACCTACTAGCTTAAAGTAAGTATATCTAAAACGTATTATTATTATTATTATCTAACTATTATATAATTTTGTAGAATTAGGTATATATTAATATATAATATATTCTAATTATTTAAGAAAGGCTAGGGATAGAGACCTTATTATATAACTTATATGTTATAATCTCAAGAATAAATAACTTATATTTCAGTATTATAAATATATAAATAGATAATATTTTCAACTTCTACTTATCTAAATTTAATAGGAAAAAAAAGGAAAACTCTAATAAATAGGATTCATAATAAAGCTAAAGCTAGTATTTATAATTCATAAACCCCTTACTTTTAATAGAAGTATAATAACTTTTAAAAATAATAATAATATAATTCTTATTTAAAGAAACTAGGATAAAAAGATTAAACTTATTCATTATACTTCTAATAAAGTAAAATTAGTATATATTAAATAATAAATATGAGGGGTATGTATAGCTTTTATATACTAACTAGAAGTACATTTTAACCTGTCTACTATAGCTTAATATTAAAACCTAATAGAAAGAAATATTTAAAGACTTAATAAGTATTTTATATAATAGATAGATAACCTAAAATAAACTCAATGTTTATTTTTATTAATATTAAAGAGATACAATTCTATACTCTATTAATAGATTTATTACTAATAATAGAAGTATAATATTTTAATTAGGATTTATTATTACCCTAAAGATAGAAAGAAATCATAAGAATACTAATACTTTTAGACTTAAAAGTAATATTATTGATTTTCCTTCTATTCAATCAAAAAAGATTATATAAAATATAGTAATTTCTAAAGCCTATAGTATAACTATAAGAATTAATATACAATATATAGTTTTTACTTCTTTTAAATGAAGAATTAAATATTTAAAGATATTAGTAGTATTAATAGTAGTTTATACTAATTGCTATTCTTTCTATAAGTATATTATTAAACTAGATATTACCAAAGAGAAGTATTTTATAATTAAAATTATAGTATTTTAATAATTATATAAGTAAAAAGAGATTTTTAAGATCTCTTAGATTAGTAGTAAAAGTAATTTTATAAATAGTATAACTAAAAGCTCTAATAATTAAGTTTTTGAATGGTTTATAATAATAAATAAAATAATAATAAAAATAGAAAGATAGATTATAAGAATTATTAATAGTAATCAGAAGAGGAAGTAAAGGGAAAAAAGGATATATAGGATAATAAGAAGAAGGTAATAGAAAGAAAGAAAGATATATTATTATAAGAACTTCAAATATTTAGTATAGTATTAAATAGAAAGTATATTCTTATAGAGAAATACTATTTATAGCGTTTTTATAGTTTTTAGTATAATTGAAAGGATTTATATAACTAGAAAGAATTTTATACTAATCTGTATCTGATATTATTTTAGTATTTTATATATTTTAGCTATAAAAGAGAGTATTACTAGTATTAGGTTAAATATAGTACTAAAGTAGTTAAAGCTATAGTAATAAGTAACTAAATAGTTAACCTATTTATTGAGGTTAATAAGAGTAAAAGGATTATTCTATAGATTTATCCCTATAGTTCATAATATATATATATACGTATTCTAATTTAAATATAGATATTACAAATAGAGATAACTAGTTATATATTATTTATATAATCGATTAATTACGACGTTTACTAGTTGTAAACTAGCACTATAGCTTATATAGAAGTATATCTTCTTATTAAGCTTTTTTATAAAGAAACCTAAAGTATTAATAGAAGAACTACTTATTTTAATAAACCTTTTATTAATTAAGTCTTTTAAAATCGTTTTAAATACTAAAAGCTTTCTTTATAATATATTATAACAAGATTTCTATAAGAAGTTATATTTCTTTTTCCTATTGTTAGGAATTAGTAACATATAATAGTTTATTCCTAATTAGCTAGGGGGTAATTAGTATAATTACTTAAATAGAAGAAGTCTAAGGATTTATTTAAGATATTTCTAGAGATATAATCCTTTAGGTCTACTTCTACTTTTAGAGCTAATATCTTTTAATATCTACTAGACTAATAGATATAACTTAGTAAGAATTTAATATCTTATTAATATACGATATAATATACTAGTAGATAAATATGAATAAATTAGTATCTAATAGGTAGGCTAATTAAATCTCTTTAAATTAAATTAATCTATTTTAATATTCTAAGTAAGCTATAACCCTACTTTTTTATAAGCTATCTATTAAGCTTTAGTATTATAAATATTATAATTATTTTCTATTTATAACTACTTAAAGTATAAAAACAACTAGAGACTCTCTATAATATAAATATAAATCTTCTATATATAATTACTAATTTCTAATATTAAGATAGCTACCCCCTAGGTATTACTAAATAACAATTTAGTAATATATCTCTTTATCTATCTCCTCAACTTATTAACTAATAGGAAGTAAAATTTCTTTATAAAAGAAGTATTAATAATGATATAAGTAGTATAGTTTATATTAGTAGATATATTAGTAGAATAACTTCTACTAACTCTAGCCTAGATAGTAGCTAACTATTAGTTATTTATTTATTTACTTTCTTATTATTCCCCTTATTTTATTATTACTACTTCTATTAACTATAGAATCTAACTTTATTCTAGAATTACCTTTTTCCTAAATCCTTATTATTATTAAGTAGAGAAGTACTATCCCCCTAGTTAGGTTTAATATAGTTTATAGTAATTATAATTTTTATAACTTTTATTATAGCCTTTTTATATTCTTAAGCTATATAGTTCCTATAAATATAGTTCTCCTTACTATACTTATAGTAATAGTAGGTATTTTAATAGTCCGTAAAGTACTTCTTGAAAGTAGAAGAAGAATTATTAAGATTCTAGTATGATTATTACTTCTTAACTATTCTAATTATTATAATATTAGTTTCTATATTATAAATAGTAAGTCTTCAGTAAGGCGGCTAGTAATAAGTAAGTATTGTTTTTATATATTCAAGTTTCTAAGTTATATCTTCGATGTTTAATAATTAAAATCTATACTTAATAGGGATGTTAATTATAATAAATACTTCTTTAAGATAAGAGAGTAGTATAGCTTCTAATAAGGAGATCTAGACTATATTTAACTATATATACCTTTTAGTATTCATTAGAGTTTTCTTAAATTAAAGTAAGACAATTATAAAATACTTATTTTCTTTCTATCAGGAGTTCTATGGTTAGGTAATAATATAAAACTAGTTATTTAGATGTAGATAGGTCTTCTTAAAATAATTTATAAAAATATTCAAATTATAAGAGTTCTTTAGTTCTCTTATTATATAGAAAGTCTTAATAACTTACTAAAAATTAGAATTTAAATAAGAATAGATTCAATATTAGTATCCCTAATTATGATTAAAGAAATAGTAGTTAATTTTAAATCCAACTTTTATCTATTAAATTTATATTTAGTATTCTTTCTACTTATCTAAAAACTTTAGAAATAAGAAAGAAGCTTCTTTTAGTAGCGAGCTACTAGTAGAAATATAATAGTATTATTAATCCTAAAAACTGATATCCTAATAGATATTGTTCTAAAAGCTATCAAGATATCTTAATATAGATTAGGAATACTTATTATAATAACTATTCAAGAATTACTACTTATTATAATATCTTATCTTGCTAATCTATATATAAACCTATCAATCTTTTAATAGAAAGGGTTTAAAGTATATTATAACTATTATTCAAGTAGTTTACTTATAAGGTTACTACTTATAGGGATATGTTAAGGAGCTTCCATACTTTCTATTATCTTTATAATAATTAGTTAATTACTTATTATATAGTATTATATCCTAAACGTTCTACTTAACTAAATTATATATTTAACTAATAGGAAACTATATTTCTATCTAGTATTATCTATATAGTAAATAAAATTAAATTCCAAATCTATAGAAAGCTAGACCTAGGCTTATTTAACTATAAGTAGTATAAAATACTATTTATTTAGAACTAAAAAGTAAAAGAGAAGCTTTTATTAATACCTAGAAAAGTCTATATATATAGTATTACTAGGGGCCTACTAGGGCCCTACTTAGGTGAAAGGGTTAATATTAGATACCTAGGTATAGCTCTAGCTAGTTATCTAGATATAGTTTATAATACTATTGACTTCTTAGTATACTTTAATTTAAATATATTATTAAGTAATTTTATATTAATATTTATTTATTTTACTATGAAATTTAAATAAGTATTTTTTAATTCTAATTTAAAAGATATATAGAAATTACAATTTAAAGTTTCAATTTGTATTTTATATTCTTATTCAACTATGAATTATACTTCTATATAAATTATAATACCTTTCTTCGTACCCTCTAGGACACCTATTCTATTTAATATATTTCTTTATCTTATACATCATTTTAATAAAGCAAAGCTTATTACTTCTTCTTTATACTTCTTAGTATTAATACTTTTAATAACCTTGTTAATTCTATTTATAATTACTTCATGTTTAAGGTTTAAAGCTAGATTATTAATATTATGAGCATTTATCTAGTTAAAGTAGATTTGATATTTCCATAGTAACATAAAACCAAAGTAAATCAACTCAAGTTATTTACTTAGTTATATCTTACTAAGTTTCTTTAATTATTAGAATATCTAATATTTCTACTTCAATTTTAGATTTCTAAGATATTTCAAGCTAATAGTATTAGAATTATTACTTAGAAAGAACTATTATTATAATAAAGAAACTAATTACTTCCAGTAGAATTAAATATTCTTATAGATATTTGAGAAAAGTTCCTATTTTATTTCTTCTTTTTAAAAATAAAGACAATAATCTAATTAGGAATCTTTGAATTATTAAAAAGGAGCTAGAGGAGATTAAACCTACTATTAATGATATTAAATATAAAGAGGATAATATTAATGAACCTATTAAATATCTTAAGAAGTATATTAAGATTATATCTAAGTCTACAAAAGACTTTGTTTAAATTAGAGGCTAAGAAGTTTCTTTTAACATTAATGATTTTAAATACTAACTTAAGAATATTAAGTATTAACTAGTTAGATTAAATAAGAAATCTACTATATCTAAAAGCATTCTAATAAAGTCTATTTCTTTAAAAAGAGTAATTGAAATAAAATTATAAAAGAAATAATATTTACTTTCTTAAGATAAAACTAATTAGTAAGATTTAATCTATTGAAATTATTCTTTATACTATTTACTATTTAAAGTTTATACTTTCTTATAGAAGTTATGTTTATATTGTTAGAATTAGAAATGAAGATTTACCTTCTAATTATTATTATTAATATAAGATTAACTTCAAGGAGTTTTATATTTTAGTATTTAATAGGACTTATAAAATACTTAAGAATTATCTTAATACTATTTAGATTTTGGATAATAATGGGATAAGTAATTTGATTTGAAACTTTTATTTTGAATTTAACTTTTTATAGTTACAAAATAAGAAGATTAATGATATAAAGAAGTTATTCTAATTTCAACTTTAGTTTAAATAGTAGAACAAGTTGAAACTAGCTTTGCTTAAGGATGGAAATATTTCTAATATCATTATTAAGATTCTAATTATTATATAACTTATTATAATTTAATCATCTTAAGTATTACTATCTATCTAACTTTCTACTATTAACAATATCCTTAATACTTTGATAATTATAATTAGATCTCTGATTAATGAAACCTTTATATTTTAATTCATTATTAAAAGGTTTAATAATTACAATTCTTAATTTTAAGTAGCTATTAACAAATTTAGAAGTTAGAGTTTGAATTTTATTACTTTAATAATTAACTTTAATAGTTTCCTTCTATCCTTTAAGTAAGCTTTAACATTAGCTTTTCCTTTTAATAAATATAAATAATCGTCTATATTTCTGTAAATTATGTCTGATATATTAATTATTACTTCTTACTTATTTACTTAAGACTTTAAATTTAAATAGTTTATTCTAAACTAGATATAAGTTTAAATAGAAAGCTTTATTCTATGTAAATAACTTAAAGACTTCTACTACTCTCTAATTTATCATTTAAATATTAATAAGATATTTTATTAAATAATTAGACTTTAGGAATTTAAATTACTTATATATATTATTTATATAGTAAGAAATAATCTAAAGAAGTCTATCGATTTATTTTAATTCGTCTCAAGAGTTTTATTTATAAACTTGTTAAATTAAAACGTATCCTAAACTATTTATATTTCATTTTAGTTAAGCTTTTTATAAGCTTATCTATTAGTATTATATCTATAAGTATATAGATTACTTTAGAATCCTTCTATAAATACTCTTAATATACTTATATTTATTTAAGGTAGTTGTATTGAAAGTCTTTGATCTATTTAAAGTTACATACCTCTTGGGAGCCTTTAAAGGAAGCTATACCTAATAGTTAGCTCTTACCTTATAAATCCTATATATAATACTAAAGCTAAAGAACTATTTAAATAGAAGAGACCTCAAATAGTAATAATATAGTTAGTTAATATAATTGCTGATAAATATAGAAAGTATATTATAAAAGGAAAGTATAAGCCTGTATCTATTATAATTACTTCTTTAAAAAATCGTAGTTATATAATACTAATACTAACTAGCTAGTAGGACCTATTACTAACCATTAATAGTTACTAGTTATTAGTAGTTAGTAGTAAGAGCTAATAGTTAGTAGTAGTTACTATATAATTTATATAATTAGTAGGAATACTAGTTATAATTACCTGCTGTAGGATTTAAACCTACTACTCTTACTATAAATAGTAAAGGCCACCTAGATGTTAAACTACTATGTTAAGCGGGAATAATTATATTTATTAAATACTTATATTTTAATATTTAATAAATAGATATATACTATTTAAAATAATTAGTTCAATAGTTAAATAATGATTGTAATAAATTCTCTAAATATCTCTTAAGTTAAGTTTTATATCTTAAGCTAATTGCTTTAGTATTATAATCTTTTTTGAAAAATATATTTAAGATGAAGATACTTAATTTTAAATATCAAAATTGTAATAATATTTCATTAAATAACTTTTTATTAGATTAATCTTCTAAATAAGAAGATAATATAATTATTATTTACCTTTTAAGCTTTCTTATAAATTATAGATATATATTTCTAGTAATTAGAATTATTTCAAATATCTTATTATTAGTTTCTAAACTTCTAAATCATAATATTAAGAAATCTTATCTTATGAAAATATTAAATTATTAAATCTACAATATCTTAACATACTTAAGAAAGGTTTATAGAATATTTCACAATTGAAAAGTATATAAATAAAATACCTGATTATATTATAATTAAAATATACAAATTAAGCCTTATTTCTATTTAATATATATGAAGGATGGTATTAGAGATAGTATAATTAGAATTAATCTATGATTAAAATCTAATTATTGAATACTTTTCATAATATATATTGTAAATTAAATCGATTTTCTAATACCTTTGATTTCTTATTATTGAAATTCTTAAGACGTACTGGCCAAGATTCCATTCTTTAAGTTTAAAGATATGTTTTATACTTATAACAATATCCCAAATATCTTTTTTCAATATTTTATAAAGAAAAAGAACATTATTTATAAAAAAGAAGATATAGATGTTTAAATTTCTATTTCTAAATAGATAAAGTCTCTCTAAATATAATAAGAAATTTGATAACCTTTATATGAAACATAAAGCTTTATATTAAAAAATATATTTTAAAATCTATAGAAAGCTTATTTAAATTCTATATATTCCTTCAAAACTGTAAATCTATTTAATAATTTAATTATTACCAAAGTTCTATTGAAACCTCTATTAATATTTAGTAATATATTAATAATATTAAATTATAGAACTCTAAAACGAAGTTATACTATAATCATTATAAGTATTTAGAATTTTTGAATAATTAGTATTATTATATATATAATTCATAATAAATTAATTAGTTATATATTTCTATATATATTCATCTTTACTTTATATCATTTTAAATAACTGTTTATATCTCTTTTACAAAACTGAATCTATTGAGAAAGAAGGAGTTCACTCTTAGTCTCCTAATAATCTATTTTTACTAACTACTTTCTTTTCTTAACTTTATAACTTTAATTCTTATCATTTTAATAAAAGGCTTGTATGATAGTTCTAATAAATTAATAATATCTTTCTAACCTTCTAGTAGTATAATTAGTTTATTAATAAATACCTAAGTTTCAATAGAAAGATACTTCTTTTTTAATATCATATTTTGAATAATAGGAAGAATTCTTAAAATATTAAAACTATCTTTATTAAGTTCTGATTACTAATTAGATAAGTAGATGTTCATAAAACCATTCTATTTATATTTTAAAGAATATTTAATGCTATTATTCTATATTCTTGAAGTATTATATAACTATTAATATTAATATCTAATTAAGGTTATTATTATTATCTATTTCTACATAATGAGTCTATTTTTTAAATAATTAAACTTATTTTTCTAATCAGTTAAGATTTAAAATTATCTTTTAAGTCTTTTTAAATTCATTGAATACGAGCTCTAAAGTATTTATTTCTATATTTATTTAAAGTTTTAAAGTAAATATCTTCTCTTAACTCTATAGATCTTCAACCTTAAACATATTATTTAATTTTCTAATTATTAATATACTTCTTAAATTCTAAAGATTAGTGAAGATTACTTCTTCTAATTAGAACTAATTAGACATTTAAACTAATCCTGATAGTTTAAATACTAATCTAAATCTTTTCAAGCTTTCCTTATTAATCTCTAAAATTAATTCTAAGTTTAATTTAATATTTTAGACTTTTGTTAATGTGAATAAGATAATGAGTAGAATAGAAGCCTTCTTATTATGTATTCCTATTATTTTAAAGTCTCCAAATACTTCAAGAATAAGATTTTCTTCTTTCTTAATAATTAATTTAATTAGCAGCTTTATAACTTCCTTTAAAAGTATTCTATATAGATCCTTTCCTAAGTAAAATCCTATCTTCTTAAACTTAATATTTGATATAATAATACTCTTATAGAAGATAGAATTTTAAATCTTATAGAAATTTTAGATATTTAGAAAATAAATTATTAGATATTTAATATATGTCTTAAGTTTCACCCTAAGTAATTTCTTTATAATACTTGATTCATAGTATTTCTTAAGTAAGTATATTTAGTATCTATAGATATAAATGTATTATTAATAGGAGTTTTAACCTTACTTAAGGCTTAGAGTATACTTTAGTACTTATTAATAGAAATACTATTTAAATTAGAATATTTCAACTTTATATACCAATTTCTAATTATTTTAAATATTGAGAGATATATTACATAATATAACCATTATGTGAATTAATTTTACTTAGAATTTAAAAAGTAATTTCAGAACTACTTATACTCTTATTCTTAAGATAATTAGTTCGTTTCTAATATATTTATTTATTCTAATTAACCTTTTCATACAAAAGAAACATAGTTTGGATTATTTTCTTATTATATTACTTGTATTCTATATCTCATTTCTCTATGCATTATTATTATAACAATTTTAACATCTTATTAAATCCTATATATTAAAGGATCTCTCTACTATTTTACCTAACTTTGAAATATTTCTAGTATTTAAAAACCTAAATTATAAGTTCTATTACATAATATAAATATAAAAGATCATTATAAGTTTATCTTTGATAATGAGTATTTAAGGACTATTTATATAAGCTTTAGAAAAGTTAAAAAGATTGTAAATAATATGATAAAATAGCTAAACTAAATATAACTTTACAATTTATCTAAGAAAGGTTTATTAAGAGTAAGTCTTTATATAATAAGAATAATTTAAGTATTTCAATCTTATAGTTTTTACGTCTTAAATATTAGAAGTTAAATACTTAAGAATATTATATTTAAAATATCTTATTGAAAAGTATTATATATTCTTATTATTGAATTATACTTGTAAGAGAGCTATCGTTAGGTAAAATTAAGAAAATAGTAAATTTGGAACCTTTATAATAATATTTGAATTATGTGAATAGATTATAAAATAGTTTAAAACTGGTTTATCTTTTGAGATCATGAAGCTATACTTTCTAAGTAATTATGTTATAAGAGTAAATTAATTACTTAACTTAAATCTAAGAGTATAATTGAGATTTATATATTAGACTTTACTTTTACTAAGAAGTAGAATTTCTAAAATAATATTAATTTAAAAGCTTCTTATATAAGTTATATTATCTAATATGAAATCTAATATATTCCTTTTATTCAAATTATTGAAAGTATTCCTAATTATCTATTTATTCTATCTATGTATAAAGAAGGTAGCTAAATCATGTTAAACGTTATTTATTTCTTTCTTTACCTGAAAAGATCTCTTTTCAAAAAGGTTTATTAAATTAGTAATATAAACTACTTTATAACTATTAAATACTATATTTATCAAAAGTAAGTAGTATACTATATATTCAGCCTCCTACCTAATAAGTAGCCTCATACAACACTTAGTAAGGAATCTCTATAATAACAAAGCCGAGTAATATCCTATAGTTTATATATATCTCTATAGGTAAATATAGGAAAAAGAACCTAATAGTATAGTATTTAGTTTAAACCTAACCTTAACTTATAAATTAGTATAACCTATATACTAGTCTTAGTAGTAGCTTTAAAGTATTAAACTTACTATAGTAGTACTTATGATATTAACTTATACTAGAATACTACCAGTTTGTCTTAATAATACTAGCGTTATAGATAAAAGAGTGTAATAGACTAAGACAAATCTTCTCTTCATCTTTAGAATATAAGTCAATTGCTATTTTCAATATATTTAAGTTGATAGCTATCTCTATAATAACACTACTACTAATAATAATAATAATAATGATAAGAATACTATGACTGTACTTAACCCCTATAGCTTTTATATAGATATCAATTTTATTAAGTTTATTAATAACTATAGAGACTGCAACTACTTTTATAAAAGTCTAAATAAATTAGTATTATATAAAAGCGATTTTACTACTTTCTTTAATCTTCTTAAAATAGCTATAATTAAATTTAACTTTAAAATATTCCTAATGTGGTTATTTGTACTCTATATCTGAAATTATATCTACGCTCTTTACCCTATATATAAATTTAACTATAAACCTTACTTAATAATAGTATTCATACTAATACTAACTTATAACTAATTCAAATAGTAATAAGATTACCTATTATTATAGATAATCATATTCCTAGTTCTAATATTTAACTTTATAGTCGTAGAAGACCTTATAATAATAATCTATATAGAAAAAACCTTATTAAGACTAAGATTTAATATATATAGCTTAAAGTAACTACTAAAATTATAAAGTTGAGAATTACTATAAGCCTCTTAAAGATAGAATAAAATAGAATACTAAGAATTAAATATTCTATGATCTATTATTCTTCTATATCTTTCATAATAAACATAAAATCTCTTTAAGATCTAAATACCTATTTATAAAAAGGATCTTATAGAATAAATATAGAAATATTAAAAGATAATTATTATAATTAAAAGTATTACTTAATTGAAATCAGCTTTAATAAATCTAGCTTGAGTATTATAATTAATAAATATTTTACAAATCTTTAAAAGAATATTATCTAGTTAATTTATAATTTACTATATTAATTTCATAGTATTAGAAACCAAATATCAATTAGATAATATATTAATATTATATTATTATTACAATATTTATTATTAGACATTTTAGAGTATTATAATAATATAATTATCGAGGTTTTAAAAGCTATTTAGTTATATGAGAAGTACTTGTATTTATATAAGTATTATTTATATATTAGCTATATTTAATATAATAAGAATATTAATTAATAAGAATAACCTAAGTCTTACTATATTTATATAGAAATTATAAGCTAACTTATATTAATAATAGAAAACCTTTATATTAATAGTATAAAGTTTTATCTTAAGGATAAATAAAACTTAGTAAGAATATTAAGATTATAGATATTAAGATTATAATAAATATTCAAATAGAGTATTTATAATTAGTAGTAATTAAATATCTCGAGATATATAAATTATATATAATATAATAAGGCTAGGCCTATAAACAGCTATAAGTATATACTACAAGTAGGCTTACAGTAATCCTAAGTATAAATAGGATAGTTCGTAATATATAGGTAAAAAGAATCAACTTCTCTTCTCCTAATATTTCAAGACCTACTATTCAGACAATATTAATTCTTAGATTATAGATCTACAAATAAGTTATTCTTTTCTTTAAATATTCTTTAAAGATTTTCCATCTATTTTTACTTTTTTTATAAAATTATATATATATATAGTATATATAAAGTTTTTTCAAATATTATAATTAGGAGTAATTAGTTAGTTATAATTAGCTAGGCTTTTTTAGCTATAGCTTATTTTAATAGTACCTAAAGGTAGATTATTCTACTCTCAATCTTTATAAACTAAAATAGAAAGATACTTCTATACTATTTCAACAAATAACTTAATATAATATATAACAAAAATACAACATATTACCTAACTTTTAGATAAAATAAATACGTAAGTTCAAAAGACAATATATTTTACTAAAAAGATAGTTTACAAATCTATATAAATTATCAGAAGGATAAGTAATAACTATACTTATACTTTCTAATAAATAGATAGTCTAGAAACCTAAAAAACTAACTTAAACTAGTATTTATAAAACTTTATCTAATAAACTAATACAACTTAATATTATAAGATTAATTCTAATAAGTTATTTATAAACTAAGCATACAGTCAAATAAGATATTCCCTTTTTAAAATTCTTTTAAAATAGGAATAATAAAATAACCATTCTAATAAAATAAAATAAAATAATAAAAACAAATAAATAGATCAAAGAAGCAGTCCTATTAAGCTAATAAGTATAATAAGATTAACCTATTTATCTAGAAAATAAAAACAAACAAACAGATACTTTAAATACCCCCTTAAGGAAAATATAGTTCTTAAAGAAGACAACACGCAAGACGGTTATATATAATACTTTAAATACCTCCTTAAGGAAAATGTAACTCTTAAGGAAGATAACATACAAGATAGTTATATATATATAACTAGAGATACCTCTAGTTTTAGAAAAAATAGATAATATTAAAATATTTATAAATTAATTAATCTAATAATATTTTAGAAATCTTTTAGAAGATTAATATATAGAATTAAAATAAATATAACAAGACAAAAATAAAATAAATAAATAACTCGCTCCTTCACCTACTACTCTTATTATTAACAAATAATTAGAAAGAATATTCTTATTATTTTACTATTGAAATAATAATAACTTTACTTAAATAATAAAATAATATAAAACAAAAATAATACTTAAGCCGAACTTAGTATAGAAACTTCTTTCTTAGTTCTAACTACTTTTCTATTTATAAACCTTATATTTAAAAATATTTAACTATAAGCTTTAAATATTTCTCAAGATTTAAGTAATACGTATGTAGAATATACACCTAGGAATAATTCTACTATTAATACTTTAAAACTATAAGCCAAAACTCTATTAAAATATATCAATATATCTATAAATAGTACTATACTTTTATTAATAAATTATACCCTAATAATAACTAATTATTTAATACTAGTAAAAATACTTTAAATCCAACCTACTATAACTACTATATCTCCTTAATCTAAAAGAACTCTTAAGTTTATAAGTAATAATATTTCTAATTTCTTAAATAAATATAAATTCCTTACTAATTTATCTTATAAATTAAAAGCCAATATAATTAGAAAAATTTATATATATCACACTTTACAACTTAAGAAAGCTATATCATCTATTATATCTACTAAAACAACTTAAATAAAAGCTAAAGAGATCTTTTTAAATATATATAAACTTATAAACTTAATTACTAATCAAAACCTAAATAAAAAACTCAAAACTCTTACTATAAAGAACTATTTAAAAAAGAATAATCTTATAAAAATTACTTTTCTCCTAACTATAATTAATAACTTCAAAACCTATACTATTACTAAAAAGGACCCCAATCTCTTTAACTAAGAATTAATATATATTACTATATATAAAATACCTCTTAGAATATTAAGAGAAATAGCCCACAATCTTTACTATCAATTTCACAAGCTTATTAATACTAACTAGAGAACTTTCAAAGCTATTCTTATATAGTAGGAAAAAGACTAAACTTTAATAAAATAGCTTACAGGATAACTAAAAACTATAACCCTTAAAATACTTTCTCTTAAAAAAATAAAAATAGTTTTAATAAAACTAAAAGCAGCTCAAGTAGCAAAAAAGCAAAATCACTTAAAAAAATATTACTATAAAAGCTAAAAAACTAGTAAACATTTTTAAAAACTTATAAATTAATAATACTAGTCTTTCTATAGAAGATTAAATATTTATAATTTATAATATTATTAGAAGATAGAATAAAATAGCAACTTATATCAAAACCTATACTATATTAATTAAACCTAAATCAACTTATTACTCTTATATAACTCATTCATAAATTTAATAAAGAAATAACTATACAAAACCTTTATATAGAATAAATAAAATCTATAATAATTAAACTCCTCTATTCATACAAACTTATCCCTAATACTAACGTATAGATAACTATAATTATTAGTAGTATAGATAAACAGGATACTATATAACATCTTATAACTAATTAATTACTTACCAAACCTATAGTATTTACTTTTATACTAAAAACACCTATTATATTAACTACTAGAGAAATAATAAAATAATAATAGAAAACAATATCTTCAATAAGGAATACAAGAAGAAATGAGAAGACACTAAAACTATTCTTATATATATTACCTAAAAACTTCAGATTTTTCTAAAAGAAACTAAAGAAATTAAGAATTTTAAATTATAATTCTTTCCTAATTTTTAACAAATTCTTTAAAACTAAAAAAAACATCAAACAAATATTAACAAAATAAATAAAACATTTACTAAATAATAATAATACTAGAAATAAGTAGAAGAAGTTCATACAATATTTAATATTATAATTTTAAACCTTATTCATATTACTACTCTAAAAAACAACATAAAAACAACTACTAAAGAAGTTACTATAATAGATAGATTAAAATATAATACTATAAGATTTATACCTTATAACTTTTATAAATCCTAAAAAGAGTTACTTATAGACTTATATAATAAAGACTACTAACTAGTTTAACTAGAGTTAAGAATTATCAAACTAGATTAAAATAATAATAAGCTTATACTACTAGTTAACTTAATTTTTTAAGAAATAGTTTTTACTAAATAGATATCTAGTCAACTAGTATTTACTATAATACTAATAAATACTAAAACCTAAATAATAACTTATTATATTTATTTTAAAAAATTAGAAAATAGGTTTTAGTTCTTAAAGACTTCTTTTAGAAAACCTAGCCTATATATACCTAGATTAACTATAAGTATACCTAGATAGTAGTTAAAAACTATTAGAATAACTAGGTGATAAGAAAAATATTTATTATAATAGAAAAAGAATTCATAAACATATTTAATAAAATAAGGGAAAAAAAAGTAGAAATTCAAACTTAGATAGATAAATAGAACTAATAACATACTACTAAATAATTAACAATATAATTTAATAATAAATAGAAGATAGATATAATAATACTACCTAATTTATAGATATAAATAATACTAATTATATAAATTAATAATATAGATATTAAAGTTATAAATACTATAATAGAATCTATTAATACTAAGGAGAACTCTATTACTAGTTTTATTATAATTTATAATTTTATTATAATTTATTTCTAAATCAATGTTTAATTTATAGACCTAAAAAACTTAAAGCTCTAGGGGATTATTAATACTAACTTAATAATTAATATTATTACTAAAAACTATATTTAAAAAATAGGTCTATTTAGTAAAATAATACTTACATACTTAAAGCTACAAAATATTATAGATATTAAGTAAACTATAAATTTCTATAAAATAATAATAGAAAATATCTATATTAAGAAATATTATATTTCTAATATCAGATTCTTTATTACACCTAAAGGAATAATTATAAAAGACTTAGTTTTAAGAGTACTATTTATTATTAAGACTTAAATAACACTTCAGTATATACCTAATTAGATTATTAATTAGATCTAATTTAAAAATATTTATTTAAATATCTTCTTATCTTTCTATATATACAGTTTAACTATAAAGTTCTAGGATATTATACTAGACTTAAGAAACTTTAACTATATTTAATATATATACTCTCTTCCTCTTTCTATAAAAAAGGGAAAATAAAAACTACTATTAAAAACTACAAAATAACAATAAATAAATAAGATATAAAAGAAGAAAACTAGCATAAAAAGATTACTAACATAACATATATATATTTTCAAGAAATACTAATAATATTAAACTTTAATATATTAAAAAATATAGAAGAATTAATAGATAATAATAAAGAAGTAATTATAGTAGTAGATGAAATTAATAAGGAATTTAAAGCAATTTTAAAAAGTTTAATTTAGAAAACTATTAAACCAAAAATTAAAGACATTTATAGTATTATTATATCTTTAGGAAAATATAGTTTAGAATATTTATCTTATAAAAGATAATACCCTTATAGTTTTCACAAACCCCCACAATATAAATAATAAGCTTATATTAGAAGTGTTAAAAGATAAAAAAGATCTTACTATAAGGAACAAGATATTTTAGAAGTAGTAAATACTATCTTTAAGAATAATAATAAAACAAAATAATAATAAACATCTAGAACAAACTAATAGAAAATATCAACACTATATATAAAATAAAAAATAAGAAAATTTAACTAGTAGATAATATATTATTAAATAAATTAATACTAGAAAGAAACTTAGAATAAAAACTAAAAATATAAGAAGAAGTAAAGAAGAATATTACTTATAACTTCTTAATTCGATTTACAAATGTAATTATATTAAAATTCTTAAACCTAACTCTAGAAGAATATTTAATACTAAAATAATTAAATCCTATTTTAGATAAATTAGATTATTCATATATTTTAGAAAAAGAACTACTAGTACAAATACTAAAAGCAAAAGAAAAAACACTAATATAAGACTTTAATTACTATAGAAAAATATTAAGCTCTATTATACTTCCTTAGATAATCAAAACTATCCCTTATAAAATATAATAAGCTAAATTAATCCCTATCTCAAAAAGCCTAATAGATAACATTCTTAAGATTCTAAAAATATATATTTAGAATAACATACTAAAATATAACTATATAGCTTATAGAAACCCCTTCTTTTCAATATAGAAAAAAAATAATAAAATATAACTTATTAACTTAATAATAAAAATCAATAGAATTATTATTCGAAACGTAGAACTCCCTCTAGAAGCAGATAAATTTTCAGAAGGTTTTAATATATACAAACTATCATCACTATTAGACATCTTTTCAAAATACAATTAAATTCCTTTAAACCCTAAAAATAAAAACTTAATAATATTTACAACTCTACTTAGACTTTTATAATATTACATTCTTCCTATAAGTAGTACTAACTTAATTACATAGTTTATATAGATTATAATAAGAATTCTTTATAATTTAATTCTATATTACTATAAAGCCTTCCTAAATAATATAGCAATTAAAAAGCTAATAATAACTTATAATAAAAATAATAACTTATATTATCTAGATATTCACAGATACATTCTAGAGTATATTTAAGATATTAACAAATTTTTAGTAAACATTAAACTTACTAACTATATAATTACAATTATCAAATCTTAATAAGTATAATAAACTATTTCAATAATTAAATATATCTATAAAACCTATAAGAAATATTTAGAAAAATCCAAAATTATAAAGATTAAAAAATAGAAATATTATAACAATATATTTAAAATTAAGTTATTTCTTAAGATTACAGTATTTTATCAAAAATAAACATAAGACTATTCCACTATAATAAGACTACTTAACAACTTACTAAAAAAAAACTTTCTTTTTCAATAAGAATAAGAATAAATTACTACTATAAAACAACTAAAAAATAATCTTTACAACTTACTAATACTTATTTTAATTAACTATAGCCCTATAAGTAGCTAGATCTACCTAGTAGTAAATACTAGTAGTACTAACTAGAGAGCTATACTTAGATAATTTATTAAATAGAAACAAACTATTACCTAATTTAAAAGTAGTTTATTCATAAACCTAAAACTTAACTATAACACCAATAAAAAAAACTTTAAAGAATATTAAAAGTATTAAAACATTTATAAAACTACTTTTATAAATAATACTTCTTATTAAAAACTAATATAAAAACTCTTATCACACAACTTAATAGCACTACTTCTAACTTACTAGGAATACTAATAATTCATTAGATATCCTAAATTAAAATATTTAACTTTAAAATTAAACACATCAGTAGCATAACTAACTCAACTACTAATAGACTTTTATAAAAACTATCTAAACTATCTAACTAAAACAATAAATAAGAAAAAGCAATATAGATAATTAGATTAATATATAAATCTTCTTTACAAATATAACTACTTAGAGTTTCTTTAAAAAAGCACATACTATAAGAGAACATTCATAAATAGAAAAAGTATTCAAAATAGAAACTTCAATAAATAGAATAAGCTAGATTAACAAAGTTTTAATACTCCTATCCGCATTATTAAACCATTTACAAACCTAGTTAAAAAAAACAAAACAAATTACTTACTATTTAGTAATACTAAAAAAACCTCTAGGAATTAACCCCAACCACTTTAGAACTTTCAGACAGAAAACCTTAACCTTTTAACTATAAGATAAATTATTATTCACCTATCTAATACTATTTCACATAATTCTAAAATATATTATTAATAAAAAAACACTAAGAAGAAGCTAATATCAATAGTATATAATAAAAATAAATATTAAAAAAGAAAAATAGTTTATAAGAGATTAACCAATCAGTACTATTAGCTTAATATATATAAAGAGACGAAAGAAGCAGTTAAGTATTATCCAGATTATTAGAAGAAGAAAGTATATAAAATAGGAAACTTCTATAGATTTACTACCCCTTAAGAACTACTTTTTAACTATATCTACTTAGATATTTAAAGAATAAGAAAATAGTATCTTATTAAAACTAAAGACGTATTTACAAAATAGCTAGAAGCTTAATAGTTTTTAAAATTAATATTAAAAGTAATTACAAAATTCTTATAGGAAAAAGTTATTATATATTATAGCTTTTATAATATCCTTATTATAAATAGAAGGCTTAAGAATAAGAAACCTATCATTAAATTTAACAAATAATATAAACTAAAGCGTAAAATTACCTTAGCTTATAACCCACAAGCTAATAGAATTATCAAAATTAGATACTAACCTATTACCTACATATTATTAGTATAATTATAAAGCAATAGTAGTAAGGACCCTAAGCTTCTTCTACTTATAGCTTTATTTACAGACTAAATAATAGTATAAGTATTAATAGGATTTACACCTTTCTACTTAAAGTATAGATATAAAGCAGTTATACTAATAGAAATATTCATACTAATATAGAAAGTATTAGCCTAAATATTAATAAAAACACCTAAAGAAGAAATAAACATAAGGATTCATATTTTTACACAATTAGATAAAGATAGAAAAATAGTAGTAGTAGTAATTATAAACTAATACTAAAAAGTAGTAGAAGGTTTTAATAGAAAGAAGGAGAACACTTTACAGGACGAGCAACTAGAACCTAGTAACTTAATTCTAATTTACAACATTAAAAAAGCAATCAACAAATCTTCTAACAAAAAGCTCAAATATTAATAGACAGATCTTTTTCAGATTTATTTATAAATACCGGACTTTTTATTATATTAACTAGAAATCCTATATAAAAAGGAAATTACTAAAATAATATTTAGAAGAAATAAGTTGCAAAAATTTATATAAGCACCTAAAAGGTATTAGGAACTTATAGGTCTAAACATTTATAAATCTAATCTAAAGAAAGAATTATCTAAAGTTTTCCTAACTTAAGGAGAACCTATAGGAAATAATAATAAAAAAAAAGAAGAAGAAGAAGAACCTATAGTCCCTAGAGAAACCAACAATAATATTTCAAACAGCCTAATAACTTAATAAAAAAAGCACCTACTAAATATTAAACACATAATAGAAATAATACTTCAAAATCTTAAATTCAAAATTCAAATTCTAATAATAACCCTATTATTAAAAGCGCAATACTAAAATATAATAGTTTAATTAAAATAAGTATAATATTTATTTATTTAGAAATAGATTCATAAGCCTATCATTTAGTCATCACATTTATTTAAACACTTATTTTCTTATATTTATAAACACTAATTAAGTTTTTCTTCTTTTTATAAATATAAGTTTAAGGAAGTTTCCAGCCGGCAAGATGCAATCTATAACTTTAGGGAAAAAGAAAACCCTACTTATAAAGAAAAACTTATTAACTAAAAACAAAAACAATAAATATAATAAATACTCACAAAATACTTTTCCTTATTTTATTATTCTTTACTTTTTTATTATTCTTTTTATTATTTTTCTATTATTTATAATAATTAGATTATATTTATAGATATACTAAATAATAATTACCTTATTCCTACTAATAGACCTAATTCTACAAACGCAAAAACTAATAACCCTTATCTTATAAGAAAGTATTATTCCTAAATCTAAAACTTATACTTCTTAATAAGGAAAATAGTACTAAATACAATAAGTAGATTATATATAAAAAAATAAACTAAAAAAACAAAAAACGTATTAGGAATTTTAAAGTCTTTCTTCTACTAAAGAAAGTCTACTTCATACTATTTCTTAAAATAAAACATATTAATAGTATTAATAATAATTTTCTCAAACTCCTAAAGAATTTTAAATTTAGGAATAAGGAAGCTATTATACTTACTATTAAAATAATATATCTTATCTATATAATAAAAGCTAAAACTAAATTTCTTATAAACTACTTTAGAATTTGAAAAATAAGTATTCTAAATTTTATAAAACAAATAGTTAGTATAAAAACTACTAGGTAATAAAATATACTTAAAATATAAATTATAAACTTAAGAACTAATTTTCTTATTATAAGTCGTATAAGTATACTCTTTATAATAACTATAAAAAATAATATTTCAGCTATTATATTTTTAAATAAAAAAACTATAAATAGTAGCTAGGTGTTAAAATAACTTATAAACCTGAGTATCAAACTAAAGAGTAATACTACTATAGATAAATATTTAGTAATAAAACGCGAATATATCTCAAATATACTCTTAAATAAGTTTATAATTATAAAGTCTTATAAACACCTACTAGAAGTTTACTTATATCTATATAAAAAGCTTAAAACTATAAATTTAATAAAGAAGAACTACTTTAAAATACTTATTCTAAAGTATTTTAAGTCTAAAGAATATAAAACTAATAAAAACCTAAAGAAATATCTCAGTTAGAATACTTAACATAAAATAAGAAAAAGAATATATACTAAAAGCTTAAAAGGATCAATCGAAACCTAATATAATATATTATTAATAATATCCTAAAAAATATAGAAACTTAAATTATAAATTAAGAAACTCTTATAAGGTTTATTAAAGAATTATACTCTTAGAATATTAATTACCTTACTAAGAAGAAAGTAATCAAATCATAATATAATAATAGAGTAATTTATAGATAAAAATAAGTAATAGGAAGAATTAAAATATATTTAATAATAAAAACTAATTTACTTAAGAGAAGAAACCTTCTTTTTATACCCCTTAGTATTAATAAGAAGTTTTTTATCTAAATAATATTACTATTTACTTACTATTTATAATAAGAACAATAATTCACTTTTTTTTAAACCTATAATAATAAGGATTTACCTTTTATAAACCTATAGTTATAAAAAGAAGTATTTTATCCTAAAAGATAGATTTTAGAACTTCCCTTTATATATATATATATTATTATTACATACTAAATCCAATATCTCATAAGATTAACAACTCTATACTACTTCTTTACTATTAACTTAATATCATAATTTAGTTTTACAAATTACTTCTTTATAATACTTAATTTAAAAAAAGCCTATTTTCCCTAAAGTAATTCTTTAGCTAAATTACTTATTAAAAGTATTAAACTAACTTTAATAAAAATTATCTATAATTTCTATAACCCTAAATAGGTAAACAAACTTATAATAAAACGCTCTATTATATTTACCTCTTTAGTCTTTAATTTCTAATTAGAAAAAGTTCTTAAGATACTATAAAATAATTAATTTTATAAACAATACCTAAATAGTAATAACTAAGTCCTATACTTAGAAGTAGGAATTTATAATAACTAACCTTAAGATCCCTAATTAGATATTAAATCTAATTAATCCTAACTTCTCCTATAAATATTAATTAGAAATATAATAATAAGAAAACTACTATTTAATATATTCTAAAAAATAATTGATGGATCAACCCTCTTAATATTATAAAGTTTTATAAATATCTATATCCTAATTTTATATAATTTATTAAATTATATTAAATATAGAAAGTTACTTAATAGAAATAAATAGATCGTAAGTTACTAATAGATATTTCAAAAATATATAGAAATATATAACTTCTACATTTTATTAGTATTAGATAGAAATTATAAAAAGACTACTTAGCATTATAGAAAAATAGTAAGATACTATTAGTTCTAAATCATCATCATACGCTATAATATAAACAATAGCAAAATCTAAATATATCTTATTATTAATTAGAATAAAGGATAAGGTTAATATTAAAATAATTAATAGTATAATAGTAATAGAGAATTATACTATAAAACAATAATAATACTTATAGATCTAACTATATTAAAAGAATTCTATACTTCTTTTCAACTAATCGCCTAATAAACTTATATAATATATACTTAAAATAATTACTTATAATAAATATCTACCCTTATAATACTAGATTAAGTAAAGATTATACTTAACATTAGACAAATTCCCAAAAGACTTATAAGCTATAAAACTATAGAAACTACTTAGAAATTATAGTTTATTTATAAATTTTATTTAAATATTCTAGCTAGAGAGATTTTAATACTAAAGTAATTTAATTTCTTTAAATAGTTTTAAGATTATAAAGATAATAATAAAAAAGATATTATAGCTTATTAGAAAAAAATCCAGGCTAACTACAAGAAGTTCTTAAGTATAGAATAAATAAAACTTAAGAAACTAAATATACTATTAAATACAGATAATAATATTCCTATACTCTTACTAGAATACTTAGAACTCTCTCTAGTTATAAATAAGACTTATTCATAAACCCTACAAAGTATTATTCTTTTATCTTCATTTTTAATTATAAAAAAAGTAAATATCTAAAATACTACTACTAGATAGCAGCTCGCATAAGAACTAATTTAGAAACCTTCCTATATTCTAATTAGCAATTACCTAGAAAGATATTTAAACTATTATAATTCTCTATATTTTCATCCTAACCCTTATAGACTTATATAAAAAAAGCTTATTTTATAAAAACTAATTTATTTAGTATTAATTTCCCTATTCCTAACTATAATAAAAAACCTATACTAAACTAATAAAAACTATAGTCTAATATTAATTAGTATAAAGACAGATAGACCCTAATAAAATACTTTATTAGATATTATAAAGAAGATCTAAATCTCTTAAAATTAAATCCAGAGTAACAATAAATAGAAATCAGGAATTATATAATACTCTATAATATAGAAAACACACTTTATCTAAAAGATATATTAAATAATATAAAACTTACTTTTTTACTTAAAATAAGTCTATAAATAAAACTAGCTAACTTCTTTTATATTTCTAATAGATCTCTTTAGAATACTTAAGAAGTATTACCTATTAATAATAAGACTTATTAAGTAGGACAAAGCGAATTCTTAAACCGAAAATAACTCTATAATACTAATATCGCAATCTTCCTATATTATTATAACAAGAACTATTAAATTAACCTTATAATTAACTAACTAAATAGCTATATATACTACTTAGATTCCTTATAAAGAAGTTCTAGTAATAATAACTGTATTAAAGAAATTAACAACTTCCAAAAGTTTTATAGAAAAACTAGTATATCTAAAGACATATTTTATCTCCTATAAGCTGATACCTATATAGTCCTTATAAAAAAATAATAAGATAAATACTTATATAGTTTAAAAGCTATTAAATAGTCTAAAGCCTTTATTTATAATAGAATCTTAAATATTTAAAAAAGTCTTTAATACGTAGAAAACCACTATTATAATAAAAGCCATATTAGCCCCCTTATTTATAAATAGCAATTATTAATCAGTAAAGTATTTAAACCTTATCAATCCAACTATAATAACTTTCTATCCTATCTAATTACTATAAAATAATATCAATAAAGTCATAATAATTACCTACCACCAGACTTCATACTAATTAAGCCCTATTAATTCAATCAGGATTCACAAATCTATATATTAAATAAAAAAACAACTAAGTTACTTCTAGCTCCTATAAAACAAATATAAGTAGATACTACTCTAAAAGTTCCCAAATATAGAACTCTAAAACCCAAAACTCTTAAACAGTAAATAACTCTATAATAATAATATATTCTATACAAAATTATTAATAGACCTAAGACCCTAAGAAGTACTAACTAGTAGTATAATAAAAAACTAAAATATCAAAAAACTATAAAATAATTTTCAAAAATACCTAAACTATCTACTACTCAAGTATTATTAATTATTACCCCTATAAGTTATAGCTTACCCTTATAACATAATTACCCACTCAGATTAAACTTTATATCTATAAGAATATACTTAAGAAACTAATTTATCAACTAGTAAGTAGATTAATAGTAATAGATTTTGCAAAATACTTCTTATAAATCTACTAATTATACCTTTTCATACCTAACTATATAAGAAAAATAGCCTTACTTTATTTAAAAAATCATAGAGGATTAATAATAAATCAACCATAATAATTAACAATACTTCAAGAACTATTATACTTAAAAGGATTTTTAGTAATGACCCCATCCTAACTAAAGAGAACTTTAATATTATAGATAATTTATTAAGCTTATCCCACAAGAACTTTAAATAAACCTAAAGGGAAGATTATAATAAAGCTAAACCTATTAACAACTATAAGTATATATTATAAGTAAGCTTATACTAATCCTAAGTATAAATAAAGTAATTCGTAACATATAAGTAAAAAGAATCAACTTATCTTCTCCTAATATTTCAAGACCTACTATTCAGATAATATTAATTCTTAGATTATAGATCTATAAATAAATTATTCTTTTCTTTAAATATTCTTCAAAGATTTTCTATCTATTTTTGCCCTTTTTACGAAATTATATATATATAGTATACATAAAGCTTTTTTAAGTATTATAGCTAGGAGTAATTAGTTAGTTTTAGTTAGCTAGGCTTTTTTAGCTATAACCCATTTCAATAACTATAAAAGTATAAAAGTATAAAAGTATAAAAGTATAAAAGTATAAAAGTATAAAAGTATAAAAGTATAAAAGTATAAAAGTATAAAAGTATAAAAGTATAAAAGTATAAAAGTATAAAAGTATAAAAGTATAAAAGTATAAAAGTATAAAAGTATAAA
>QAPG01000359.1:28046-47384 GCA_004366825.1 Colletotrichum spinosum
TAAAAGTATAAAAGTATAAAAGTATAAAAGTATAAAAGTATAAAAGTATAAAAGTATAAAAGTATAAAAGTATAAAAGTATAAAAGTATAAAAGTATAAAAACATAAAAGTATAAAAGTATAAAAGTATAAAAGTATAAAAATATAAAAATATAAAGTTATTATAAAAGAAGTTATTAGTTATTTATTATTTACAAAAAGATCAATATAAAGTAAGTATATTAATTACTATAGCTATAAGGGATTTAGCTTTAGATTTACTATAAGCTAGCTAGAGTAGTTAGTAGGGGGGCAGGAAGGCTAAAGTTATACTTAAAGAACTAATATATCTGCTAATAGCTATAGTAAAGAGTAAGCTATTAGCTCCTCTTGAAAATATTACTAATACATAAGGCTATGAGTATAATTATGAAATATCAGATTTAAAAAATTAAAAAGAATCTAATATTAATAGTAAGATATTTAGTAATAATTCTGAATACTTTGAGTATATACTTCAAATAACCTATTAGATACTACTTCATTCTCAAAAGATATATATATTAAAATCTATTATAAGTATCAACTAATAGTTAGGAAAGCTTAAGATAGTATTATGAAGTAAAATGACTTAAGATTAGAAATATTATATTATTATATACTATTAATATAATATTATTATAGTTTAAAGATTTGAAGTAACTATAGTTATAGTAGGTAGTATAAGATAAGTTGGAATATAAGTCTTAGCTGGGTACTAAATATTCTCCATAATCAGCGAAAGGTTTTTATTTAAAGTAAATAAGATTTTTAAATAATTAAAAAGATCTTGAGGGGGATTTTAATTAATCTTTCAAGAAAGAAGGGATTAATATCTATATATATCAAGTTAGAAGGATGTTAGTTATTACTATTAGACTTATTATTTCAAAGAATTACTTTAACTTTTGAAATATCTAAAGACACCTCTTAAACTTTATTAGTATGTTTTTTAGAGTTTAGTCATCTCCGGATTCTTAATTTCTAATAGAAAATATAAAGTTCTAAATTATTCACTCTATTTCTAATACTGTTTAAAATCATAATTCCTATTTAAATATATAAGAGTCTAATATATAAATCTAAAATAGTATATATAACATATACATAATTCTCTAGAGAGTATAAGTAACTTCTAAAATTATATAAATACTTTAATTTAAATTGAAATATTTCATCTCATGTTTTATTAGGCTAATTAATGTAAATAGTATTATACTATAGCTTTTTATTAAGCCTTTCTTAATATTAGATAACATAGAGAAGATTTCTCTATATCTAATTAAATTATCAATGTCTAAATTTGGAGTTTCTCTTTTGATAACATTTTCATATCAAATTGTAATTTAATTAGGTAAGACTTATGAACTAAATATTTAAAATTACTTGTTAATAATAAGTATTCTTTAGATTTTGGAAATCTGATATGTAATTGTTTAAAATAAGATAGTATACTACTTATCAAATTATATCAAGCTAGAGATATTCAAATTAATAATTTCTAAAATTCTTTTCTATCCCATTCTAACTTATTATTGTATAGTTAGAATCCTTAGAAAAACTTAAAAAGAGATATTATTGTTAACAAGGAGCTTTATTTAAATAGATATCCAAAGGCTATTATTAATAGTAACATTAATATATCTTTAAATTATATTAAAATATTTCTTTATTTCTTTATAGTTTAAGTCATAGATTATTTACGACTTGAGATTTACTATATAGTAGTTAGAAGTACTTTAAGTCAAAAGAGTAAGGGATTTAATACTTCTAGATATCTATTAAATAGTATTTTCTTAAATACACTATTTACTAAAATTAAGGAAATTAATTAGTCTTAATATATTGAGATCTAGCTTAAAATCTAGATTAAAGCATTTCTAAATATTCCAACTAGCCTTATAGAGTTATAATATAATATATCAATAATTCAAATTAGAGCTATTAGATAGATTTATTATCATATTAAAACTACTAATAATTAAATATACTATTTTCAAATAGTTCATTAAAGAATTAATATAATAGATTAAAAAGGATTTCCTTTATATTCTTTATTTAAATATAGTTCAGAGATTAATTGAATATTATTAGACTTACAATTATAATGCATAAGTAATACAATATATAGTTTAAATATAAGTTATTAAAAAGTAGGATCTATTCAAACTAGAATAAAGTATGTGAATATATATAGATAGAGTAATTAGGCTTTATATAAGTTAGTATAGCTATCTAGTAGACTTGGTATTATACTTATTCTTATACGTTTTATATGAGTAATATATAAATAGACATTTAAGAAAGACTTAAGAATAAGAATAATAAATAATAGTTTAATAATACTTCTGGTTTGAATACTATTTATTATAATACTATAAACTTATTAATTATCTAGATACTCTTATAGAATACGTTCTATAGATATATATTATATAGAAAAGAAATATAATAGAAATAATTATTATTACTTTATATTACATATCTTTCTATAGTACGTCTTGAAATCTCGTTACTTAATAAAATAAAGTTCTTTTTTAAAGATTCTTTTCTTTTTATTGTTATTATATTTTAACCTAATTTAAATATTAAGACTTAATACTAAAACTTCAGTAAACTTCATTAGAGGTCTAGCTATTTAGCCATTACTAATATTTACCCTAATAACCTATTATAAGTAAATAAAGGCTTGAGTATTATCTATTACTTTTATAATCCTACATTTTCTATATATTGTAGAAAGCTTATTATTAGAGTTAAGGTTATACTACTTTGATAATGTTTACTCTAAATTAATTAAATTATAATATTAGAGTATTTAGTAAATAGATTACTTAGTGGCCTAAGTATAATAGAGTTAGAAGTTCTGTATGATGTGAGCTTAACTTCTTTAAAACAAAATTCTACTTAGATATTAATATTATGGAGTTCTCTATTTTTTATAGAATCTAAATTTCTTATTATTATTACTATTTATATTAATATTAGTGTTATTCTTTGATATTGTTCTGAATAATGTATCTTTTAATAATCAAGAGTTATTGAATTTCTTTTAATTCTTTATTAATTATTTATTATTAGTTTAATAGATTATAAGTCTAATGCTATATTAAATTCTCTCTTTATATTATATTTCTATTTTTATTTATTATTAATATTAATAATAAGAGCTAAAAGCTTGCTTTCTACTACGACTATTAGTAGATATATTACTTCTTAAAGTATAACTTCAGCCTTCCTACCCCTCTAGTAACTACTATAGCTAGCCTTTAGTTAATCTAAAGCTAAACCTCTTATATTTATAATAGCTAGTATACTTATTCTATATTAATCTTTTTAATAATAAATAACTAATAACCCTTTCTATAATAACTTTATACCCTCACACTTTCATACTTTTATAGCTATATATAATTGAGATATTTTAAGATATTTAATTATTACTAACTATAAATACTATATTTAAATATTTATTACCTTAATAGCTATAATTTTAATACTCCTATTATAGATTAAGCTTTATATATCTTTAAGATAAGATTTTATACTACTAATATAAAAGCTCTCTACTACTAATATAAGTTAACTAATAATCTCTATATAAAAATAGTAAGACTTAACTTACTTTTATAAATATATAATCTTAATATATTAAATAAAGCTAATATGTAAAGAATACTTGTATAAATATAAATACTTCTAATATAGCTTAATAATTTCTAAAGTTCTTATAATTATATTACTACAGTATTTTAAAATATCTAATACCTAGTATTATAATAGTATATTAATATTAAGATATAATATAACTAATACCATTTTTTAAAACCTTGAGTTTAATATAGTAATTTATGGGATAGCTAGATAATCACTTTTTAAATATTTATAAGTTCTTTATTAATTATAACTTTTAAGATAGTTTTATTGAAGTTAATTTAATAAACTAATAGTTTTAATTATAGAAGTTATAAATTAATACTATTATATTTATGATATATTCCTCTAAATATAAGTAGCTATATAGATTTTAAAAGGATTTTAGTTTTATTACAAAAGATATAGAAAAGTAGTAGATTATAGATTACCTAGCTCTTATAAGTATTCTATTTTATTCTATTTTTAAGAAATTTAAAAAGGTTCTTAACCTTACAAATTGGTAGTTATTTTTAATTATATATATTAAGCCCTAGTTTTAATAAACCTTTCTCTAATTATTACTATGAAGTCTTCTATTGCTATAGGGTTAGAAATTAGAACTAGGAATATAACTATTTATAGTAATAAGTAATATTATTTTCATTTTACCTAGTTATAAGCTAGTACTAGTATAAATGCTATTATTACGTATAATCTATAGTTAAATCTATATATAGGGTGAAGAGTTTAGATACTATTCTAGATAGAGAGTAAAGATAACTAAAGTATATTAATTAATTTTAAATCTTTTGTTGTCTTTCTGTCTATATAAAGAATTTCTTAACTATTTCTACAAGTCTTTAAAGTCTATTCCTTTTATATTTATCTTAATTAATTGATTAACACTTCTTATTAATTCACTACCTTAATATTAGATAAGCCTCTAAGTAGATTATACTGATTAGAATAGTAGGCGTATTATTAAGCTAGTAAAAGAGATAGTTAAGTAGTAAAAGGTAAGAATCTCCTATATTTTAAATTTATTAAGTTGTTTTATAAATTAATTACTAGGTCTATTAAGACTCCTATAAATTAGAATTTTAGATCTATTAAAACTTTATAAACTAGAATTTTGAATTATTTCTAACTTTTATAAAAGAATATTTCTTATAAAATTTAAGCTTTAGGTTAATATAAGTTATAAGTATATTAATCTATGAATTCACTATTAAGTAATATTCATATTAGTTTCTTAATTCATAATATTGTATTAGAATCAGACTCTAAGTATTTGAATTCTACTTCAGAGTTTAAATAAAGTCTTTCTTAAATTACTATTTCTTTTGAAGTTATTATTCAACAACATAAATAATTCTAATTATACTTTATCTTTCAGTTAAAAGGGATTTAGAATTAAAGTATTCAGTCTATCTTTATAAAGGCTTTACTTATTAGTAAAGATGTCTTTAAAGATTTAACTAAACGTATTATTATAATCAATATTAATAAGTTTAATAAGGCCTTTAATTATATATACTTAAATTATAAAAGTAGTCTTCTGAGAGTTAATAAGAATAATACTAATACTTTCTATATATTTAATTATATAACAAAACTCTATAATAAATTAGTATCTTCTAATAAATTTCAACTTTATAAAGAACTGTTTAATACTTCTCTTTATAACTTTGAATTTATAGAAGAATATTTAAATAAGATTAAAGCACTTCTTAATAACTTCTTTTCTTATAAAGTCAAACTATTTAACTAGATTATTCGTACTTATATTTTAGATAGTTTGAATAAAAGTTATAAAGGCTTTATTAGTTTAGTTACTTAGGATCTTAAATCTAATAAGGATTCTGATAAATTAGGTTTCTTATTTTCTAATTTCTCAGATAGATATAAAAGGAAAACTTAGATCTCTTTAGTAAACTTCATAAATAAAAAAGTTTTTAGAAATAGGATTATTAAGTAGTTTTCTCCTAAAGTTATTAAGACATCCTTAAAGAAATAGAAAGGTAGTTTCTATAATTATTGCAGAGAAGCGAATTATATTAAAGAGAACTATTTTAATCTTCAATTTAAAAGACCTTTTATTTAGATATAATTTAAAGTGAATAAGAATCCTCCTAGTTCTTCTAAGAAGAAATTAGATAAGAGAAATAAGATTAATAATTTAGAGTTAATTCATATTAGTTTAGCTAAAGGAGAAAACATATTTTAAAAAGATTCTAGTTATATAGCTAAGAGACTTATATAATTTAAATTTAATATCAAAAAAGAAGAAGGAGATACAGAAGAGAGTATTAAATTTGAAAATATAATTTTGATGTAATCTTTTTTAAAAAAGCTTTTATTAATAAGATCCTAAGTAATTCAATTTCTGAAGAAGATTTAGTAAAATAAGAATTCTGGGAAATTGATAGAAACTATTTTATTCTTTATTGATACTAAGGTTGTGATTTATATAGTTAAAGCTTACAATTTCTTAATAACCAAAATTAACACTCTTTTATCTGTTAAGTAGAAAATTGTTAAAAAAATTACTTTAATCATACAAAATAATTTACTAAGTATTTTAAATAATATCAAATATCTTTTATATAATATTCACTATATATTTTAACTAAATATTAACCTATTGAATTAGCCTAACTTTAATCTAAGAGAAATATTATTTATGTTTCTTAATAAGTCTATACTATATAGTATTTCTCGCTTGACGTAGTAGTTTAATATCTAGCTAGCTTTTATTATCTTATAGTAAGAGTAGTAGGTTCGAATGCTATAATAGATAACTATAACTAGTATTCCTATTAGTTGTATAAATTATATAGTAATTACTACTAGCTATTGGGTCTTACTACTAGCTATTAATAGCTAGTAACTATTTAGAGCTAGTAATAAATATTATAACTAGTTAGTATTAATATTATATAATTATAATCTTTTAAAGAAGTAATTATAATAGACATAGGTTTATACTTTCCCTTTATAATATACTTCTTATATTTATTAGTACTTAGATTAACTAATTATATTTACTACCCAAGGTTTCTTCTATTTCAATAGTTCCTTAGTACTAAGAATATCTATAGAGTAAATAAAGCAAGAGCTAATAACTAGGTATAATTACTTTTAAAAAGTCCCGGAGAAGCATATGATTTTGAATAGATTAGAAACCTTTATCATAACTACTAATACTATATAATATTAAATAAGATACAGTTTTATTCATTAGAATTAAAACTTATAGTTTCTTTAAGTTTAGAACTTCTATTTAATCTAAATCGTTAGTTCTTATTACTAATATTTCTAATATTCATAAGTCGAAATATAATACAACAGAATCAGTTATATTAATAATGCTTTCGAATTAAGTAAAAATATAATAAAAGATATTTATTCTAAATATTCCAAGGAAAGGCTAATGGCTCATTCTCTATTACGACTATTAGTAGATATTTTACCCCTAAAAGTATAACTTCAACTCTCTTACTCCTACTAACTACTATAGCTAGCCTTTAGTTAATCTAAGGCTAAACCTTTCGCAGCTATAACTAGTATATCTACCCCATGTTAACTTTTTCAATTATAAATAACTAAGAATTCCTTCTGTAATAACCTTATATCTTTATATCCTTATACTTTCATAACTATTTATAATTTAAATATCTCGAGATATTTAATTATTACTAATTATAAGTACTTTATTTGAATATTTATTACTTTAATACCTAGAACCTTAATATCTCTATTATAAACTATGCTTTATATACCCCTAAGATAAGACTTTATATTATTAATATAAAAGTCCTCTATTACTAATATAAGTTATTTTATAATTTCTATATAAATATCATAAGACTTAACTTACTCTTCTTAGTAAATAATTCTAATATTTTAAATATAGCTAATATATAAATAGTACTTATATAAATATAAATACTTCTAATATAGCTTCATAATTTCTAAAGCTTTTATAGTTATATTATTGTGATATTTTAAAGTATCTAATATTTAGTATTATAGTAGTATATTAATATTAAGATATAATATGATTAATACCTAGTCTTTAAAACCTTTAGCTTAATATAGTAGTCTATAGGATAGCTAGATATTTACTTTTTAAATATTTATAACTTCCTTATTAATTATAACTTTTAAAATAGTTTTATTAAAGGTTAATTTCATAAACTAATAGTTTTAATTATAGAAGGTATAGGTAAGTACTATTATAATTACAATATATTTCTTTAATTGTAAATAACTATATAAGTTTTAAGAGGATTATAGGTTTATTATAAAGAATATAGAATAGTAATAGATTATAGAATACTTAATTCTTATAAATATTCTATTGTATTTTATCTTTAAGAAATTTAAAAGAACTCTTAACTTTCTAATTTTAACAGTAATCTCTAGTTATATATCTTAAGTCTTAATTTTAATAAGGCCTTCCCTGATTTCTACTATCAAGTCTTCTATTATTATAAAATTAAATATTAGAACTAGAAATATAATTATTTATAATAATAGGTAGTTTCATTACCGTTCTAGCTAATTATAAGCTAGTATTAGTATGAATGCTGTTATTAGGTGAAGCTTATAGTAAAATCTATATATAGGGTAAAGAGCTTAGATATTATTCTAGGTATAGGGCAAAAGTAACTAAATTATTAATATTCTGAGAATGATAAAGTATTTATTTATAGAATGTATCTTAACAATAAGTTTATTAAGAAAGTTAATAGAAATTTCAATACCTTTAGGAAGTTTCAATTCTTTAATTATATTAATTTAGACTTATGTAAACTTTCTCTACTAGAGACTAATAATTACTATAAATATGTTATCTCATTTATAAATAGTGTAATAGATTTATCTAAAGAAAGTTATTAAGAAGTAGAAGCTCTAAAGAAGTTACTTTAGCTTTTAAAGAGTTTATTAAGACAAGTGATAACAATAATAATGAGAGAATTAAAGAAGTTAATACTGATAGTAACTTTAAGCTCTTTAATAATAGAATAAAAACTATTTACTTTAATAATAATACTATTTATAAAACAGAACTCTTTTATCTGTATAGGTTTAATAGTTTATTTAAAAGAGCTATAAGAATTTTATTAATAAGATTAGAGTTTCCCTTTATAATTCTAGTTTACTTTTATATTTTTAAAGCTTAGTTATATTAAGTTCTATTTATATCTATAATAAAATACCTTATTTCTCTATTAAGCTTAAATCTCTTTATAAGTTAAAGAATAAAATAAAACGTTTTATTAATAATATAAAGGTTTCAAATAATATCTATTATGATAATACTAAGAATCAATACTCTAAGAAGTTTCATTTAAAAGTAAAAAAAGGTTCCGTAATTATTTATAATTAAAATATTTATTTAAATTGGGATCTTCAAACTTATAATACTATTTAGTCTAGAGATATAAATATTCTTTAAAACTAATTTAATTCTTAATAAAAAGAACAACTATCTATTTTTAATAATAATGTTACCACTAGATCTAATCGATTTAATAGGAAATAAACTCTAATCAATTTAATCCTAACAATTCTTGTTAAAGTCTAGTCATTATTAAGTCTAATAGAATTTATAATTCTACTAAAGATACTAGTTATTTCCTTTTTCCTAATCAAGTTAAGTAATCATAATAATGATTTAAATCTTTCTTCTAATAAGGAACTAAGTAATCTTTTTATAACTTATTTCAATAGAATTATAAATAGTATCAAAAACTTTAAGAAGAAATCTATTATATCTATGGAGATTCTTTCTTTAAATCTAAAAGTTAAAAAACCTATAAATTGTATTAATATAAAGAAAGTATATTCCTTATAATTACAAACTATCTTCCTTTAATCTTTTATACTAATTATAATTAACATAGATATAATAGTAACGTATTAATTAATAAATATAGGAATTTCCAAGCTACTAAATATATATTACTAATTAATACTCCAGATAAACTAACTATCTTTCTAAAATGATAAGTCTTGAATCTAATAATAATAAGACTTAAATTATAAATAAAGAAGTTAAATCTATAGAGTCTATGGAATTTTAATCTATTATATTACTAGTGGATTCTTCTTTATTCAAAAGAATGATATTAATATATTCAAAAGTAAATAGGTTTATAAAATAAAACCTAATAATTAGGACTTTAGTAATTCTATACATAAGACTAAATAGATTGCCTAAAGCTCCAATTAGTACTTTAATATTAATTATTTAGAAACCTTCAGTATTATCTTTAGCCCTAAAAGTTATAAATATATCTTAATTATATGTATTTATTATAATTTGACTTTAATTTGATATAAGGTTATTACTATATTTATTTATATTACAATAGATAAAAAGATATACACTAAACTACTCAATAGTTATATCTATAATAAAGGTTCTCAAAGTTGAGTTTATGGTACTAATTATAAGAATTAGCTTTTTATTTATTTATTAAATAAACCTTTGTATGAGTTGAAATTGAACTTTGAATTATTATATTTATACTTTAAATCTATATTCTATAAAATTAGTTTCAAAGTATCTCCTTACGAGCAAAGAATACTTATACTTAATATTACTTTTAATAAAAGTAAACATTTAGTTATTTTAATAAATTATATTAATAATATACAATTCCAAGCTAATAATTCTACTATTCTAAAGTATATTTATAGTAATCTTAAAAGAGATAAAGAAAATCTAAAGTTTACAAGAGCTTAACACTTTTTTAATCAATAATTTAATTATTAATTATAAGAATGAAAGTGGAGAAATAAGTTGGTTTGAATATATTAATAAACTTCTTATTAAGCTTAATAAAAAGAATATCTAAAGTTTTAATATTCTACTAGATAATGAAGTTAAGTCTTTTATTGATTAGAATAATACTTTCAAAAAAGAGATATTAGGATATTAAAGAGAAGTATGAGTTTTAATATATTTAGCTTTGAGAATTAGACTAAATATTACTCTAGCTATTATTACTTGCTCTCAATCTTCTTTAAATCTTTTTAAGCAATACTTTATTGCTTTTAATAAGATATAGAGTTATTTAAAGAAGAATTCTAATTATAAGTTTATTTATATTTATAATGATATGAATCCTTTCAATCTATTTAAATTTATAGATTTAGATTAAATTAGAGATATTAATAATAGAAAGTCTATTTTCGTTTATATTTGTACTTAGAGTTTTATAGTATTAGAAGTTACTTATTAATATAATAATTATAGTTTAATTAATAAAACCCTAGCATTTAGGGCTATCAATGAGTTAATTGTATTTATTGATAATTAACTTATTAAAGAGTTTATTGAATATATTGAATTCTATAAAAAGGCTATATATATTAATATTTATTATTATTATATTAGAGATTTTATCTGAGACAATTAGATTAATTTCTATCATATTAACTTAAATAATAATATTACTAATTCTTTCATAAAGCCTTTAGATTGAACTAAATTTAATAATCCTACTCAAAAGATTTAAAAGAAAGATTCTAAGATTTAACCTTTTTATAAAAGAATAGTCTTAATAGTCTGTTGCTAAAGATCAATTCTTTGTATTAATCTTCTACTAGTCTTAAGTTTTTCTGATTTGTCCTGATTTGTTTACTTTATTTTGAACTCCTTTCTTTTGAATGCTTTCTAGGTTCTAGCTTCTTTAGATTTTAATTTATAATCTTTTAAGGTTTCTCTATTTTCCTTATATAGCTTTTAGAGCTTTTACTACTTATTAAATTATAAGAGATTTATTTGTGTTATATACTTTAAGGGGGGATATTAGAATTCTAACTATTCAGTAATTACTTATATTTATCCTAATAATATGTTATAAATAAATAAAGGCTTAAGTATAATCTATTACTGTTTCAATTCTTCATTTTCTATTTATTATAGAAACGTATTATTAGAATTAAAACTATACTATCATAATTATTTATATTCTAAATTAACTAAATTATAATATTGAATATTTCATAAATAGACTATTTATTAGCCTAAGTATAACAGAACTAAAAGTTCAATATAATATGAGGTAAACCTTTCTGAAAATAAATTCAATTTAGATATTAATACTATAAAGTTTCCTACTTCCTATAGAATTCGAGCTTCTTATTATTATCACTATTTATATTGATTTTAGTATTATTTTCAGATACTATTCTTTTCAATAATTGAGAGTTATTAATTCCCCTTGACCTTTTACTAGTGACCTATTACTAGTTTTACACCTTTCAATTCTTAGATTATTATTATTCATAGAGAATGTATTATAATATTATAATTATTAACTTAGTTTCTTATGATCTTTCTACTTATTAAATATATATAAAGTATTGAGAAATAATAATACGAAATAGTAATTCGCTTTGGATCCTTCTCTTTTGTTCATATTAATCTTATTATATTTACTATTATACTCTTATCTTTATAAGTTAGTATGAACCTTTCTTACTAGTTTATTATATATTCAATATAAATAATCTCAAATTAATGAGTGTTTATAGTTTACCTTTCCTTTCTATTTTTATTATGTAAACTACTAGAGGTTATATTAATATTTGACAGTAGTTTATAGTTATAATAACTTTAAATTATCGATTTGTATTATATAAGTTTCTACAGACTTCTTCAAGAAGTATTATAATCTTATCTCTTTAGATTATATGTTATTAATCTATCCAATTACTTTTACTCCATACTTAGAATAATATCTAAGCTCTTTGTTCTATATATAGACTTAAATATAAATTTAATTTAATAATAGTATTCATATTAATACTAACTTATCATTAGTTGAAATGGTAATAAGATTACCCATCGTTATAAATAATTATACTTCTACCCCTAACATTTAACTTTGTAGTAATAGAAGATCATATAATAAAAGTTAGAAAGAACTTTATTCAAGCTAAAGTTTAATATATATAGTTAGAAGTAATTACTTAGGCTATAGTATTGAGAATCTTTATAGACTTCTCAAAACTTGAATCAAATAAGATATTAAGAACTAAGTATTCTATAATTTATTATTCCTCTATAGCTTTTGTAGTAGAATTGAAATCCTTTTGAAATCTATATAACTATTAATAAAAAGATAACTATAGGATAAATATAGAAGTATCTACTTATAACTATTATAATTAAAGTTATTAATATATTAAATTAAGCTTTAATGAAATTATTCTGAATAATATAATTCAAAATAATCTATTTGGTAGTTATATTAAAAGTCTTTAATCTATTAAAAGTTATATACCTCTCTAAGACTTCTTAAATATAACCTTTCTTAATAGTTAGCTCTTGTTTTATATATGTTATAGATACTATTAGTACTAAGGAACTATTTAAATAGAAAATACTTTTAATAGTAAATATAATTAGTGAATATAATAACTAACAATTAGGATAAGTATATTAAATAAAAGAAAGGGTATATACTTATATATTATAATTACTCTTTCATATATTATAATAAATTATTATAGAATACTTATTACTAATTAGTATTACTTATTGCTTACTATTAATAGTTACTAGCTATTAATAGTTATAAGCTAATAATAGTTATTAGTAAGCACTAATAATTAGTAGTAGGTATTATATGTTGCTTATATAACTAGAAGGTTTATAACTATTGGTTATACTTACGTACTATAGGATTCGAACCTATTACTCTTATTATAAAATAGTAAAAGCTAGCTAGATATTAAACTATTATATCAAGCGGGTAATAAATAATTTATAAAGGTTTCAAAGGAAATTATTCAGTTATTCTATGGGCTATTATATTAAGCTAGGAATATAAGAAACTCAGTATTAATTAGATAATATTTTAATACTAATATCCTATTATAATATTAATAATCAGATGTTTTAGAGTATTATACTAATATAATTATGAGAGTTTTGAACATTATCTAATTATATTAGAAGTATGTATATTTGTATTGATATTATTCATGTATTAATTATATTTAATATACTAAAATTACTTACTAATAAGAGTAAGCTGAGTCTTATTATACTTTTATAAAGATTATAAGTTAGTTAATCTTAGTAGTAGAGAATCTTTATATTAGTAGTAAAACGTTTCATCTTAAGAATAGGTCGAACCTAGTTTAAAAGATATTGAAATCAAAGATATTAAAGTTATAATAAGTATTTATATAGAGTATTAATAAGGGGCAATAATGAAATATCTTAAGATATTTAAATTATAAATAGCTATAAGGATATAAAAATAAAAGGGTGTAAGGGTATAAGGATGTAAGGATATAAGGTTATTATAAAAAGAGTTATTAGTTATTTATTATTATAAAGGTTAACATAGAGTAGGTATACTAGTTATTATAGCTATAAGGAGTTCAGCTTTAGACTAATTAAAAGTTAGCAAAAGTAGTTAGTAGGGGGTAAGCAGCCTGAAGTTATACCTCAAGAGGTAACATATCTACTAATAATTGCAATAGAAAGTAAGCTATTTGCCCTTCTTATCTTATTAATTTATAATTAAACAATAATAAATAATATTAGTAGTAGTAAAGTATTACTTATTAGTATTAGTTTATAATTAGTAAATAATATAATTAATTAATTGTATATATAATATATAACTAGTTATCTCTATTCATAATATTTATATATAGGTTAGAATATATATATATACTATATACTATAAGGATAAATCTATATAATAGTCATTCTATTCCTATTAGTCTAATTGAATAGATTAACTATTCAGTTACTTCTTACTATAGTTTTGACTATTTTTATACTATATTTCACCCAATACTTCTTTATAAAGACAACTAGAATATTAATAGAATTCTATATATTTAGCCCCCCGCTTAATAGGTAGCCTTATATAATACCTGGTAAAGAATCTCTATAATAGAAAAATACCTAGTTATATACTATAGCCTATATATATCTCTATAGATATATATAGTTAAAATAGCTTAGTAGTATAGCTATTAGTTTGAATTTAACCTTAATTTGAAAGTATATAGAGGCTAAAAGCTAATAGAATTGTAACTAGATATTTAAACTTATTAGTATAAGCTTTGTAATAGTTAGTAGTAATTTTAAAATATTGAACTTACTATAGTAATACTTATAATATTAACTTATATAAAAATACTATTAGTATATTTTAATAATACTAGCTATAGATATAAAAGATAATATTAAACTACTATAGAGTAACTAACTGTCTTTTAAAATACAAGTTAATAGCTATTTATAATAATACTACTAATAATAATAATGATAATGATAATAAGAACTATTACTATACTTAGCCCTCATAACCTCAAGATAAATACTAACTTTGTAAAGGTTATTAACAATTGTAAGAATTATAATTAATGTTATAAAAGCTTTAAAAGATTAGTTTTATATGAAAGTGATTTTATTATTCTTTCTAGCCTTTTCGAAATAACTATACCTATATTAAACTTTAGTTTATTATGAGAAGATAAAGCTATTAGTAGAACTAAGAAAAAATAAATTTAAAGTAATAAAGAAGAATCTAATATTCAAGAGTAAGATATTTAAAGATAACTCTAAATATTTCAAAGATATTTTAGGAGTAGCCTATTAGATCTCTAATAGAAATATATATATTGAAGTTTATTATAGAAATTGTTGTTCGCTAATAGTAAGGAAGGTATAACTTAAAGTTAAATACATCATACTATAATATTTAAAGATTTGAAGTAACTATATTTAAAGCTATTGGGCAAAGGGAAATTAGAATATAAGTCCCAGCCGGGAGCTAAATATCCTCTATATAAAAGTGAAGACTTAGGATATTAATAAAGAATTGCTTATTTTAATAAACCTGGTAGTTTATAATTACTAAATATTGTAATTGATTGATTGTATAAATAGTATATAATTAGTTATCTCTATGTATAATATTTATATTTTAGTTATAATATATATATATACTATATATTATAAAGATAAATCTATATAATAATCTCTTTATTCTTATTAGCCTAAATTAATAGGTTGACTATTTAGTTACTTACTACTATAGTTTTAGTTATCTTAGTACTATATTTAACCTGATATTAGTAATACTCTCTTTTATCACTAAAGTATATAAAATACTAAGGCTAGTATAAAATCTAAACGTAGTATAAAATATTAAAATAGTATAAAATGTAAAATTAGTACAAAATCGCTTCTAGTTATATATATCCTTTTAATCCCACTAAAAACTATAAAGATACTATAAATAGTATTTCTCTATAAGAATATACCTTTTTTATTTAATATTATGTTAAGTGCCTTAGGCTCCTATTATAGTATACCCTGCTCTCTCCTTATTACTTTCTTCTTATTATTTTATATACCTTCTTTTTATTTTTATCTCTTCTTCTTATTACTATTAATAAGTTTTATAATCTATCTTTCTATCTATATTATTATCTTATTTATTATTATAAAGTCTTTAAAAGTTTAATTATTAGGTCTCTTACTTATACTATTTATAAAACTATATTTACTATTAATCTAATAAATCTTAAGAATTTCTTTTTACTTATATAACTATTAGAATATTATAATATTAATTATAAGGTATTTCTCTTTAGTAGTATTTAGCTTAATAAGATACTTATAGAAAGAATAAGAATTAGTATAATTAACTATAAATATTATTATATTTTTAAGTATTTAAGTATTTACATAAAAATAGTAGAAATTATATATATTATATTAATTCCTATAGTTATACTATAAACTTTAGAAGTTAATATATTTTCTATAATTCTCTTTAATTTAGTAGAAGAAAAGTAGATAATATTACCTTTAAGTTTAAAAATATTATTATCTTTATTGTTTCTTTCTATTTTTGAAATAATAATAAATCTTAATTAAAATATTATATCTTTATTATTAGTAAAGAAACTATTAATGAAAATATAGAGTTTTGATTTTTTAATATTAGTAGGGATGAATATTAAGCCTTACTTTAAGTTATTTACTTATTATATAAGGTATTTATTAAGTGTCCTAATATTTTCTCTTATTAAGTCTTAGTATCAAGCAATAATAGAAACATTAAAATATATTTCTAATTAGTATGTAGAAACCATATATATCTTTTATATTAATTATTCAATATATACTAGTTTTACTTTATTAGAAATATAATTAATAAGTCTAATTTGCTTACTTTGGTTTTTTTAAGTAGGAATTATATTACTATTATCTTTAAAGGTTATTATATTTCTATTAAAAATAAGAAGCTTATTAATTATAAGTATTAACTTTAGTTTTACTATAAGTTCTATTTATTAGAACTCTTCTTTTCTTTATTATTAAATTCAAATAAGTAGAAGCTAAAAGTATTATCTATCTATATATTTATAATATTAAAGTATAGGTTATCTATTTTAGAGAATATAAAGTATAAGTTATATAATAAGATTTCTATTTCTAATTTTTCCTTATAGTAATTATAATATATTATATATTAACATATATCTAATTCTATAAGGCTATATAATAACTAGATAATAATAATAATAGTACTTTCTAGATATATTTATTATAAGTTAGTAAGTAGTTTTATTAAAATAAAGTATTTTAGTAATACTTCTATTTATATATATATTTAAGTAATATTATAAAAATAGACTCTTTTAGGAGTAGTAGAATATAGTATTATTAATGGTATTAATATAAAGTAATAGCTAGCTTATTATATTATTAGTAGCGATATAAAGAGATTAACTGTCTCTCAATTATTAAATCTTTTGATAATTAGTTATAACTTCTTATATAGTATATTATTAGTACTTTCAATCTTATTAATAAATTTAAAACTAAAGATTTTTATTTACTTATATTTTTAAATATTAAAATATTTAAAGTATAGTATTCTTTTTATTAATAAGGTTTCTTATTTTTAAATATATAATGTTTTAAAAAGCTTACTTAGTATTATAATTAAATTATATTAATAGAAATCAATAGGTTTACTTAGTACTTCTACTTCTTTTATTATAAAGTAGATATTATAATATATAGTATTAGAAAGGTTTATTTTTATAATAAAAATATTATTCTTATTTAGTTATCCTTATTATTTTAGCTTCTTTTTAAGTATTCTTATTATAATTATCTCTTCAAATAGAATTTCTCCCCTAGCTTTATTTTTATAAAAACCTTTATTATTACTTTTTGTAATTTAAAACTAGTAATATAGCTTAATTATTATTATTTAGAAAGTATTAAACTTACTTTTTACTTTTATAATATATATCTTCCTATTAATTAAAATACGTCTAAAATGTTTAAATTAATTTTAATATTTTTAATAGATATATATATCTAATTATAATAAGAATTAATAGATAGATATTATCAAGAAGTTATTATATATATTCAAAATATCTAAAACTTGATTCTATATATAAATCTTATAGATTTCTTCTATTATTTTATAAATAACTACTATATATCTTATTATATCTAGAAGTAATAATAATAATATATTAAGATGTAAATATATTCTAAACGTAAGTGAAGTTTATTTAAAGCTATTAGGACTATTAGTATTATTAATTATTTTAACTATATCTTAAAATTTCTTTTTCTTAATATTTCTAATATTTTATTATATATAATCTTATAGATTTTCTATAAAGAAGTATAATATTATTTCATCTTATTAATATTATTATAAGTTTTAATTAATATAATTCTTATTTTACTATTTATATTATTAACCTCTTTTTTAAAACTTTTAATAGTAAAGTTATATTGTATATTAATAATAATTCTATTTAGAGGATGTTAATATATATTAATTTAATATACCTTTACTATATATTATATATCTTTTGTAGAAATACTTCTTATGAATTCTATAATTATAAATACTATTAATATATTGATTGTATATAGTATAGGTTTACTACTATTAAAATATATAATATTAAAAGTAATTTCTATATTAAATTTATAGTCATCTCTCAAGTTGAATTTGAATCAATATAGTAATTTACTATTTATGTAATATTAATAGTAGTTTTTTATAATTATTTTAATTTTATTAATATCTTTAATTTAATTTACTTTATTAAAATATTATTTAACTTTTAAATGTTAGAATAGTTAAAGTCTTTATAAGATTACTATATTTTTATTTTTATAAAAGAATTAATAGTATTATTGTAAAGATCTTTTTAAATTGAGAATTATAAATACTTATTATATTTTTCTATAAGTAAAGATATACCTTCCTATTCAACTTTATTATTAAGATTTATAATACTTTATTTATTTCTAAGTCTTATATTTATTTTTAAAACAATCTTATCAATTCAATATTAAATATAATTTTCTAAAGAGTTTTTAATTATTGTATATTTCTTATAAGTAGTCTTCTTATTTTTATATCTATAAGGATATTTCTAAATATAACTTTAGAGAATTTTAAGATTATAAAAGCTTCTAATTTAATTAGCATTATAAAGTAGTAATAAGTAAAGTTTTAAAAGATTTCTATTAGCTTCTTAAGATTAATTCCTTTAATTTTACTATTTATTATTATAAAATATATTATTTTAAAATCTTCTTCTAATATTTTATTTATATTATTATATAGTATTTTTATAATTA